>CM067505.1:23257453-23389049 GCA_034509495.1 Acestrorhynchus altus
CTCTCTCTCTCTCTCTCTCTCTCTCTCTCTCTCTCTCTCTCTCTCTCTTTCTCTCTCTCTCTTTATTTTCAATCTGCTCTGCCCTATAGTTCTACTCATTATGGATGGCCCATTTTGTCTCTGAGAAACCTTTCAGTACTGCAGAATAGTTTAACGGGTTGTACTGTGTGTCAGAACAAGAAGGATGTGTCCTTATACATTACAGAGCATCCACTAGGCTTTATATTGTTTCCTTACATTGGGATTGTCAATGCTCAATATATGCAAAGTTGCTCATGAAATGACACAACAGTCATAACTGTCTAGACAAAAGTAATAAAGTGAATCACTCAAATCTAAAGAACAGGGACAATCTAAAAAAAAAAAAAAGATATAAATTATTTTATTATGAATAATTCAAAGAGAATGTGAACTCCAAGCAGTTCACTGTTCTGCAAGACTATCCGCCCACGCAAACTGCTTCACATAAGCTACGTACAGCTATTTTAATCCATGCTCATGTTCATTAACACTAAAAACAAAGCTGCAGGCTGTCATTACAGGTGTGAAGTCTGTCTTTTCACAAGAGCAAAGACATTGTTGGTTAGAGAGGTGTGCATGCGTCATTTCGGGCGACATGCTCATTAAATCTATAAGCAGCAACTCCAGTCAACACTGATCACTGAGTTGCCAAAAGGAGACTGAACAACAGCTATTCTATGAGACAATCAATGACCATTTTAGTCACAACATTAAATCACCTGCCTAATAATGTGTAGATCCCCTCTGGGCACCCAAACAACTCTGATCCGTCGAGGCATGGATCCAATAAGACCTAAAGGTCTTGATGTTAGAAACAGATCCTTTAAATTGTGTTAGAGACACCCATGACCTTTTATTAGTTCACCTGATGCCTTTCCTTGGACCACTTTTGATAGGTACTGATCAATGCATCCAGGGAAACTCCTCAAGGCCTGCTGTTCTGGACATGTTCTGACCCGGTCTTCTAGCCTTTACAATTTCAAATTATCAGTGAGTTATCCAGCTCAAACCCACTGCTAAAATTCACTCATTTCCAAATCCCAGTTTAAATGCCAAAGGTGACCTCAAGTGCATGCTTCCTGCTCTGTCCACGTGTATATACTCAACCTGTATACAGCTAAAAAAAAACTCTGGATGTCCCAACAGGATTTCTGAGATGTCCTTATGAACCAAAAAACAAAAAGTATATTAGGTGCAAGAAAGTTTTGGCATAACTTGATCAAATTCATGCACATATTCATTTTTTTCTTAAATGATGACAATTTTGATTGTCTAGGATCTCCTGAAATTAAGAATATTTGACATGTATGACAGTCTCTATTAAATATTGTATTGGTGAATAAATGTATGTTAAATTATGAAAATATCCCACAAAAATAGTCTAGGGCTCTAAAGGTTAATTGCACTACTTAGCTATTACTCTTTAAAAACTAAGGAATTATTAGTCTATACACTATAACTGGCAGTGCCATGTACTCAACATTCAAAAAACACAGGCTGGTAGCTAGTCAAATGACCACCTCTGAAAAAGATTCTAGAGACAAAGTACTATAAAACAACTTTACCCTGTTCTCTTTCACTTTAAACCCTTCCCATTGTAGTCAAGACTGTTGATTGCAGTGTCCTCTCTGATGCTATCCAGTGCTTCCAACGCTGGCAGTTCTGACTGATGTGTACTGGTGCTGCACAACTCAAAACACCACAAAAGTTCACCAACCTACATCAAAGACATTTATTGCAGGCATGTCGATTCATGCAGCCAGAAGAGGCATACTGCTGCCAAAAGTTAAGATTCCATTGCCTTGGAAAGAAACCTGAAGACAAGATGACAAAGATGTGATCTATTTTTAAAAGGCTTTAGACGGGCCTAAGGTCTCCTGCATGTATGATACATTTTCACAGCGATCAATGAGCTTTACTATTCTCTCTGTTGTGTTTGCCTCATAGATAAGATTGATTCTGCTGCAAGTGTGAGGGACGACACGGGATCTAATCTACTCATCTCCACCTGAGTGAAGAACAGCCAGGAATGCTAGAATGGATGAGCCTGGTCAGGCCAGCCTTGACTCTGCTGCAGCTCAGTTCAGAGCATGAGGAACGGCTTCGCCAGCTAGAGGCCTTTGACTTATTTATTTTGGCAATGGTTAAATATTAAAATGCAATGCGGCAAACCGTCATGGACAGCCTGATTAATTATGCAAGCAGCAGTAATTGTGGGAGATAATGTGGCGTTCTGCTTTAAGAGCATACACAGTGCTGATGCTGATGAGTGCCAATGCAGTGACGGGCCCCTCTGTTGCTCTGATTGCCCCACCAACTATTATCTTTCTCTGTCACTGGCTCCCTCTCGCTATCTCTCTCTCTCTCTCTCTCTCTCTCTCTCTCTCTCTCTCTCTCTCTTTCTTCTCTGCTGTTTGTTTCATTATTTATTTATATATTTATTTTTTATTTGAATGTATTTGATTGTGGGAGCAAAAGCAGAGTGGAGAGCACAATAAAAAAAGAAACAGGATTAATTGAACATGGCCAATCAAACTGTTGAAACATGCTGTTGTACGTCTCATCTGTAGCTTATGTAAAATGATTTGACATCAGTTTTGAACAGGTAAACATGCCTGTATTATAGCAGCCCACTGATGAAGCAACCAGTGACACCAGTGAACGCAGTGTTAGAAGTGTGCCTTTTTGTGGTACTACATTTAAATAACACTTTTAATTATACATGACTTACATTTATATTTTATTTACATTCTATATGAGTTAAAATCTGAAGTGCCAAGCAAAAGCATATATATATATGTATATATATATATACATATATATATATATATACATATATATATATATATATGTATGTGTCACACACAGACAGTGGCGCAGTGGATAGCACTGTTGCCTCACTGCAAGAAGGACCTGCGTTGAATCCCCGGGTGGGGTGACCTGGGAAGTTTCTGAGAACAGTTTGCATGTTCTCCCTGTGTTCACATGGGGGTACTCTGGTTTCCCCCACAGTCCAAACACATGCATGATAGGTGAATTGGTGACTCTAAAGTGGCCCTTAGTGTGTGTGCGCATGTGAGCCCAATGATGGATTAGCGCCCTGTCTAGTGTTGTTCCCCACCCTTGCGCTCAGAGTTGCCGGTTGGGCACCGGCTCACCCGTGACCCTATTCAGGAATAAGCGGTTCAGAGAATGAATATATATATATATATATATATATATATATATATATGTATCATAATTATATAAAAAAACAGCTAATTGGTTCTTTTTGCTATGGACATGACTTTATCTGTAATCAACAAACTGGCTTTGTTAAAGGATGTGGTTTTATCTGTAATCACTAAGCTGATTAGATCTTTTTGTTGAAGTCCATGATTTTTATGTAATCACTAAGCTCACTGGCTCCCATTCATATTTCAACCAGTGTTCCTTATTTGTATATCATTTCTGGATTGACTTACAAAAAGACGCTGAGAGGCTCACATGCTAACAATAATATAACTCTCAACTATTGTGATGAAACTGCATTAATTTAGTTAACTAAGTCAATTGCATGTTGCAGTCCTATTCTTCAACAAAAATATTTCATTTTCTAGCCTCTTTAGCTTGTTCCCTGCCCTAAATGGCCTCCCTTCCTTCCTCTCCTCTCTACTCTACTGTGGAAAAAAAGAGGCCTATTGGCTTTAATGAAAATCTGGTTATATTACATTAGTAGACGTTGAAAGGGGCCAGGGGACTGGGTTTCTGGTTCTGCATGAGCCACCTGGGTCAGCACACACAAACCTACACTGACACTACCGCTCTCACAGGCATAATGCACCTAAATGGCCCTACTTACGAGCTGTGAGGGCTGAAGTTGAAGACAGCACACTGATTCCATTTGTCAGGTAAATCCAGTTCCTGTGTTGATGGCAGCCCCTAAGTGCATTAAGTTATAGCATGTCCACAGAGCTTTACTACTGAGAAATGGTAACCACTCAAATATTGATTACTGTTGTCATTGCCTAAAACTGTTTCTCCAAAGCAATGGTTACCATGTCTCTTTCTCTTTTGCTCTCTCTCTCTCTCTCTCTCTCTCTCTCTCTCTCTCTCTCTCTCTCTGACTCAATGAGGCTTGATTAAAAGGTAAGCTTTTAAATGAGCAAAAGGCTTTCCTGTCCATTAAATACCCAAACGATCTCATCTCCCATTATACAATGGAACAAAGTGACTGCTTTGTAATGCCGTAGGAGATGTCTTTGAGCTCCTGCTAAAATCATCCAAAATCGAACAAGGCCTGAGTCATATTTTTGCTTCCGCTCCAGTTTTACTTTACTTGACAGCTTTGTGATGGAGAATCTACCTGCAGAGACACTAGACGTAGAGAGACTCTCTGCTCTGCATGCAAATTTGACTGAAGCAAGTAATGTAAATTACCGGTGGCATGCATAGCCACTGGTGATGTAGAAGCAGCTGCAAAAAAGGCTGTGGAACATAATGGCCTAGTGATAAGACTGAGCAAACAATTTTACCTAATGAAAGCATGTATGTGGCTAAGTGCTTTAACCTTTAAACGCCATCTGCACTGTCCACAATAACAAAAGCCTGATATGAATAGTTTTAAACCAGCAGGAATTTTACCAACAAAAATAATTAGAAACTAGTAAAAATATATGGTGGTAATGTAAGATTAGTATCTGTATATGTGTACTGGAATTGACAAAAAACGAATTTAAATCCAATGATGTTTTTAAACGATGAAGAGTAGTGCTAGGAAATATCAGGGCCTGTTTTGTAAAGTAAATGTTAATCTCAGTCAGTAAATATGTTATTAAAATCATATTAACCTGTGTATTTAAACCAGGCTGTATAGAAATATGGTTTTATTTTGGAGCTCAGTAAAGAAAAAAAGAAGAAGAAGAAGACTGAGAAGAACAAACAAAACAATAGCACACCTCCAAATCCCATTAGAGCATTATCTCTGTTCCAAACAATGTACTCATATTAGATTACATTCCTAATGTACAGAGTGTGTGGTCTCCGTCCACATGGAAACCCATCAAATGGATGTAAATCAAAAGCAAATGCAATCCACTGCAATTAATTACATAATCAATTACTTAATGCCCTTGCAAAAGCAAGCTTACTCCAATAACAGTTATGTGGCACTGGAATGCGCAGGAGAATCAAGCATCTCCTGAGATACCATCACAATCCACTCGAGATTCCAAAGTCTTTTGTTAAACCCACTGGCAATGTAAAGTACAGTAAACTCCCCACCACATTCTCACTCTTTCAGCTTGTCTTTCAATCCCCTCCATCTATAGACATAGACACAGCTCTGGCAGCCTGCATTTTGGATAATGAGAGAGAACACACACAGCCTTAATCATGAGCATGAAGACATTCTGAAGTTGTTTTTGCCAAACATATCAGCCCTAACAGACAGCAACACACAAGGAAAGATGTCTCCTCTCACCCCTCTCATTAGCCTGTTGAGTCTAGCAGCCATGCTGGCCCTAGGGCAACAGGGCCAACACAATGGAATAGGCCAATGGTAATTCACTCAAGCAGAATTGTAAAGAATATCTTTAAATTGATGCAACATCAGTACTCTATTGAGCTGTGTGCATGCAAAAAAAAAAGAAGAAAAACCCAGCAGTGAAAGAGTCATCTGGACGTGTCTTCTCTTGTACTTGCTTGGCATGCCTTTTCAAGTGGCTTGTTTTGTTAGCCATCGATTTTTCTTTGCCACACAGTGATCTTCACATCGCAGCGGCTCCGTGGGGTGGCTTGTAGACTGCAGTTGGGGCAGCAGGAGCATGCCTCGGCCTTCTGGGAACTCCCTGATGTGCTTATTGACTGCTAAAAGAGCAGCAATTAATCAGATAAAGGTTGAAGCATCCATCAGCCTACACCGAACCATTTGGCACACATCCGACTCTCCAATGTGCATGTGGTCAAATGTGTAGTTTTCTTAAACACACCCATTAAGGGTTCTTATATAAAGGCCCTCATGTGGTACATGAGGGAAAAGCACTATTTAGCTGCTGCTGCTATAGTGAATCTGCAGCTGCTTTGGATTTCTCAGCCAGGTGCTCTTCTGGAAAAGAAAGCCAATCGATTTAACACTTCGAGGTTTTGAGTTATCACTGTAGTTTTTCAAAACACTTTATAGATAATTCCAAAACATTGTGTTATTAAACACATAACCTGTCCCAACCCAGCTGGCCATGTCCCATACTCCATGTATGTCTGCAGACTCGTAATGATATAATTAATCACAGTCATAAAATCAATCACATTTCCATTGCATTTACATTTTGTATTGAATTTCTATATAGATTTCCATCCTGTATTATAATTAATTGCATAGTAAGTTACATAATTTCATTTTACAACAATACTGACAGGTTCATGTCTGTATATCTGATCTTTTTCTGTTTCAATGTCAAAGAGTTAAATATCACAAACAAAAATAATAATCTATGCTGTAAACTACAAGCTATTATCAGGGCTCAGTTTGATGGAGGAGGTGATGGGATGTCATCTTCTTGGTCAAAAATGATTTACAAAAAATGACTAGCCCTCTCTTTCCTGTGTGCTTTTGGCCAAGCTAATACATGTTCAGTCATGGCCAGGTAATACATGTTCACAAAAAAATTTAATAATCCTGAATCATGTTTTCATTTCATTCAGTCATGTGAGTACACATGCCCAGAGCAGTGAGCAGCCTGGTTATCAATTTTGTGATTAGGTGCCTTGCTCAAGGGCACTTCAGTCACAACCCAATGGTTCTAGGTCTCAAACCACTGACCTTACAGTTACAAGACGGTTTCTCTTACGTCCAGACCCCAGCTGAATTTCAGTATTTAATTTAATTCAAAACTTTAGAATTTTACGTTAATACTGAATGAAATAAGCAGCTTTTGCCCATTTTCTTTTCTTGAAAGGTGGCTGAATAAGCTATGCATTTAGCCAGAAACCATGACATGGCTCAATGGCAGCATTATCACAATACAAGACAATATATTGATAAACCTTTCTGGTCCGCTCTCCATTAATAATAATAATAATAATAATAATAATAATAATAATAATAATAATAACTATTATTATTATTGTTGTTATTGTTATTGTTATTATTTTATTATTATTATTATTATTATTATTATTATTATTATTATTATTATTATTATTATTTATATTATTATTATTATTATTATTATTATTATTATTATTATTTATATTATTATTATTATTATTATTATTATTATTATTACAATGCCACAAGACCTGCATGTCATTTCACTGTCAGAGCACATAGGTAAGAATCCTGGGCAGTGTCCGGACAGAGTGTGTGTGACAGCGAGGCTCAGGGGTCCTCTGAGATGGCGGCAGCTCACACTGTTGATGCTCTACTCAGTATTCTGGAGGCTGGAGACTGCTCCTGGCCGGATCTTCTGGCTGAGGGCTAGAGGCTGTGGATCTGGGCCTCTGGCTTGGACCCATGGTGCAGAGAGTGGAGCCTTGCTCAATGAGGCCCATTGCTCCTCATTACTGCCCGGCTCAGCCACTCTTCACTCCAGAGTTAGCCGACGCTTCATCCGCACATGCCTGATGTGTTTGGCCAGGCTGGGTGTTCCCGTGGTACTGGCCGGATCCAGTGGTCGTTAGTGGGCCGTTGCGGGCTAATGAGGCTTGGCTGGCTGGGGCTTTAGTCTGACATGGAGAGGAGAGGGGCTGAGAGTGAGTCTGAAAGGATCGGCTGAGATGAAAAGCCCAGGTCAGCTTCACACCCTTTCTTCAGCATTTATCCAGAGAAGCCCCAAGCGGTTTCAGACACTTTCATTTGTAGGCCTAGATCACATATGAATTTAACACAAAGATGATTCTTAATGGGTGAAGTGAACACTCTGAATAATGTCTTACCTAGCAGTGCCAACAACTGGTCTTCTGACTGCAGTGTCCATAAAACATTTTTTTCACCCTCAATCAAATCCCAGAAACTCTCTTTTCCTAAAATTGTAAAATTTACCACATAACATTCATACATTTTTAAATAAGATAAAAAGTATAGTCTAACCATTAGAACACTAGATCCAATGTGAGATCCTATGTTACTCAAATTTGTCCACATTTGAGATCTAAAAATGAACATGATGAATTGTATGATTGTATTTCTTTTGATAAAAAAATGCAAATTACCAGCACCTACAATTTAAGTTTTTTTCTTAACTCTTGGTTTTCTAGTGTTTTGAGCTGAACATTCTATCTGTAATGATTAGATTGACAAGGATATTTACAATATTGACAGCAGTCAAAAATAAATAAATAAATAATAAAAGAATTCTTGTTCAACTACCTAACTAACTAAAACTTTATGTAAGATTCATTATGTGTTGCTAAACCATATAATTATTTCTTATGATAATTGTCCCTGTTTTCTAATGATGTAACCTATAGTCGTCAAAAATTTCGCACATTAGGAAACGTCAACATTTTTTTTTTTTTTTAGAAGAAATTTATTTTAATAACAGGCCCAGTCTCCTTTATTCTGCTAAGAACCAAACCATCTACTTATTGTCTTCTGGTAGTTAATAGCTGTCCATTATATCAACAAGATATATCTGATGAATCTAGGTTGAAGACCAGAACAGTGCAGTAAAGCTTGTAAATTGGAACATAACCTCCATGTTTCCTCCATGTTAGTCCTGCCCAGGTCTCATTACCTCCCTGCAGCAGCACTGCAGCCTTTGCTGCGACTCTGCATTATCTGCACCACTCACAGAGGACATGCTGACTTAGCGGACCTGCAATCAATGCCTTTGACTTATTCTCTCTCTCTCTCTCTTTCTCTCTCTCTCTCTCTCTCTCTCTCTCGCTCGCTCGCTCATATCCTGCAACAATCCTATCAACCTTTGTCTGTCCTCAATTACTGTTTGTGTAGGTTTAATTTGCATTACAATTTAATGTATGCAATCACATAAATTAATAATTAATGGAAGGCTTCTCTGGCATTTAAACTGGGATATAATTCATTTGAAAATTTGTGGTTTTTGTTTGCAGCTAGATATCTTGCTGATAGTTTGTCACTACTGTACACGGATAGGGTTGGGCTTCTAGTTTCTTATGATATGCGTATTATGTATGTAGGTGACTCTGATCCTGATTTATGAAGCCTTGAAAATGGACATGTAACTGCATGGAAAAAGCAGATCTACAGCTCATAGTCATAAATTGTTGACTATGGATTGATGTGTAAGTTCACTTTACTGTGTCTTTGGGTACAGTATGTATGCACCAGCATCCATCTGTACCATCTGTGAGAGTCTGTTGGATTCAGTGAAGAAGATTTAGATATTTTGAGTTTATAGGCACAGTATATAGACAACCACCTTGGCTAACACCGCCTATGAATTCTTTACTGTCACATAAACATCACAAATTGAAAAGCCACAGCGCCAGATTTTCATCCCTGAGGTGGTTTGTAAGAAAAGGAGAGAGAATGAAGGGGAAAAAAAGAGACCTCTCTCCTCTGCGGAGCCCACAAATCCCTGGCTGACTAACTGGTGATGTGTGACAGTGCTCTTATAATTGCTGAGATGTCGATAAATCCCCAAGCCGGTTTATTTCCTTGGGGAATGCGACTGGATACCTCCCTGTCCATCCCACGGAGACAGCGCCACACTTTCTTATTTATTTATTTCCATGCGCCTCACAAACTTTTACTGCTGCCTCTCAGAATAGCCTCTGGGCAGAGAGAGAGAGGAAATGTGCAGAGAAGCTTTCTCCGGCAGTCCTTTTCACCAACTTCATGTACTCTCTTCATAGAAGATGAAAAGCAACGTTTTTTTTTTTCTCTTGCTTTGTTCTGTACCTGACAAATCCTGTCTGTTTCCCTTCTTCACTAGTTTTCCTCATATTCCCACACTCTCCAGTAGGGGTGTGATGAAATACAAATTTTGATACAATCTTCAGTTTAAGGTTGGATTTCATTTTTGATATGTTAGGAATGCCCCACCCCACCACACTCTCCCCATTCCTGTTTACTCTGATTGGCTGTCTTTACATAGATATAATTGTTGACAATGACCGGACAGCTGTAAAATTCATGACTTATTCACATGGGGTTCAAAATCTTGGTATAAATGTCTTGAGATGGGAGTGGCATTTGGAAAAAATTCTAAAATGGACATACCAGCCTTTTCACATTACTGGGCTCTCCTTGATCACAAAACTCACCAATCAGAAAAGATCTGAACATTTTTTCAGAATTTTGTTTCTGAAATTTTGCTCTGCACCAATACACACAATTCATAAATTGGAGTCAGATATAGTCAAAAAGGGACAGACCATTGACTTATTTTCTGTTGGAATTCACAGCAAAATACATCATGGGCATCTGTGGCCACTTGTGGTCTGGCAAGGTATATGACAACCCAGAACCCTAATGTATTTGTTTCACAACAGATGAAACCTACACTCTTATAGGCGAAAGCAGTTTCTGTTTGCATTGTATTGGAACACAAGCAATGCTGTACATCACTAGAATATTGATAAGGCAACATCTGTACAGTCAAACTGTATCCCACAGTTACACTGGCACCATAATGCATCAGTCATTGTGTGAACTGCACAATGCTTCTGACAAATAGACTAAATATCAGAACAGCTTGACTGGCTAAAATCATCACCTCTGCAAAATTACAAACAAATAAACACAGTGGACAATATCAAGGTCATCAAAAATGATCAAGGTTATGTCCATATATTGTATGATAAGTCAATACTGTAATAATTGTGACTGGCCAGGCACATCAGGAAAAGTACAATCTTATATTGCACTTATAAAGACATAAAAACTGCCAATTAGACAATTACATTTATGTATGCAATACGCTGTAGCCTATACAATAACTAACCTAAAACTGCAAGAAGTGTCACGCCTCTGAACATTCGAGTGCTGTACATCATATAGCACCTGAGGTTTGCCATAGACTTGAATGACTTGTGGAATCTGTGCTATGCAAATGTCTGCTTGAGAGCCTCCATTCTTAAGAAAATGATGTAAAAAAAAAAACAAAAAAAAAAAACATGAAGTCTTTTACCATGACTGAAATGGCACATGGCTTGGAACATGGGACTGGAACTCACCATGATTTTGACATTTGCATTGAGAACTTATTGATCACTTCAGTGGCAGAAGCACAACGCCCTGAAGTTGTTGTGGATGACCAGTTATTGCTCTTGACTCATTTGGAAAACCTGAGTCTTGTCGTTTCAAGACTTGACTACTGCAATTCTCTTCTGATTGGCCTTCCTATGCATACCATCAGGCCCTGGCAACTGATTCAGAATGCAGCATCACAGCTCATCTTCAGTGTTCTTCCTGCAGTTTAACATCAGATTCAAAATCTTGATCCTGGCCTACAAAGCCAAAAATGGACCAGCCCGTCCAAACTTGATGGCAATAGTCAAAACCTGATGTGTACCCTTCAAGCATCAAGTACAGCTCAGCTTGACACACCGTTCCTCAAGATGCATGAAAAACAAGCATCCAGAATCTTTTCTGTCCTGGCATCAAAGTAGTAAAATGGATGTCCCCTGCAGGTCTGAACATCTGAGTAACTCACTGTCTTCAAACACTGACTGAAGACCCATCTCTTTCACATTAAATATTTATAATTGTAATAAATGTCTGTGTGATTTTGTGTAATATGTTGAGCATTGGGTATTGAGGTCTGCATTCTGATATTTGTATTTGACAGCTTCTAAGCATCTCTACTTCTTTGGATTCAAGCTTCTACAAACTAGATAAGGATATTTACTGAGTGAACAGTAAAGCACGTTTGTAAGTCACCCTGGATACGAGTGGCAAAACGCTTCAAATGTAAATGTAAGTGACTAAAATCACGTTTGTAATAATATTACCCCACCCTCACTCACCCATATTCACATCTGAATAAGGCTTAGACACTTAGAAAAAAAATTATAATTTTGGTCAAAGTCCTATAGCCCATTAATTAACTATGTTACTTCAATAATTTTCTGTGTTGTTGTAATATACACTACAGTAATCTACAGTGCCCTCCATTATTATTGGCACCCCTGGTTAAGATGTGTTCTTTAGCTTCTAATAAATTGAGTTTTTTTCTAAATAATATAGGACCACGATCCTCAACCCAACCTTTAACTCAAGTGAATTTTAAGGGGGGAAACAATCCATGAATTAGAAATACTTATTCTTCATTAAATCACCTGTTCCACAATTATTGGCACCCCTAACAATTCTTAGGAAATAAATGTAATTAAAGTATTTCTGTCAGTTCTACAGTAGTTCACAAAGTTTATCAGAGTATGTAGGAACATTTAATTAGTAATTCACTACTTCCTGTTTCCCTGGGGTATAAATATGATGTGACACAGAGGCCATTTCTCTTTAATATGGAAAAAACAAAGGAACATACCATTCGAGTAAAGCAGATGTGTGTTGACCTTCATAAGTCAGGCTACAAGAAAATAGCCACTCGCCTACACCTGTCCATATCTACTGTCAGAGGAATTATTAAGAAGTTTAAACAACTGGAACAGTGAAAAACAAGCCTGGACGAGGATACACATTTATTTTGCCACCACGCACAGTGAGGAGGATGATAAGAGAAATAAAAAGTTCTCCAAAGCTCACTGTTACAGAATTGCAAAAAATGGAAGCTTCTTGGGGTCACAAAGTCTCCAAAACAACCATCAGGACAACAAGCTGTTTGGGAGGCATGCACGGAAAAAACTTTGCTCACTCACAATCATAAACGCAAACGTTTGGAGTTTGCTAAGCAGTACTGGAACTTCAACTGGGATCATGTGCTTTGGTCAGATGAAACAAAGACAGAGCTTTTTGGCAACAAATGCTCTAAGTGGGTCTGGCGTAACACAAGAGCTGAGTATGCAGAAAAGCACCTCATGCCCACTGTGAAATATGGGGGAGGATCGATGATGCTGTGGGCCTGTTGCTCTTCCAAAGGGCCTGGGAACCTTGTTAGGGTGCATGGCATCATGAATGCTTTGAAAAGACAGGACATTTTAAAACAAAATCTGGTGGTTTCTGCCCGAAAGCTAAAGATGGGTCGTCACTGGGTCTTTTTCCATTGTGGTCCAATACTATTTAGAATAAAAAATAAATTTATTATAAGCTAAAGAACACATCTTAACCAGGGGTGCCAATAATTATGGAGGGCACTGTATCATAATCACAGTGTGCTTGCAATATGGAATTCAGTCCAGATCATTCAGGCCCCAAAGATATACCAGGTAATAGCAACTGATACATATAGACAGGTAGGTAGGTGAGTGTGCAACACACACACGCACACACACACACACACACACACGCACACACACACACACACACACACACACACACACACACACACACACACACACACACACTCAGTTCTGACTATCACGCTTTCTGACCCTTGTAGGCAAGAGAGCCGTCACCATGACACTGCACCGAGCTCCACTAATCTTTGCAAATGCTGGGGTGATTATTACCTCCCCAGCACAGCCAATCTGTCCTTGGGCTGCACGCCAGGACTCACATCTCCCCCCAACCCCCACCCCCCTCCCGCTGACATACACACACACACAGGTGCAGCATGCTACCTTCCATAAATTCTAGTCACGTCCTTCTGACTGACTGAATATAGAGCATCTGGAATGATAATACTAGGACGTCTCTCTCTCTCTCTCTCTCTCTCTCTCTCTCTCTCTCTCTCTCTCTCTCTCTCTCTCTCTCACCTCTCTCTCTCTCTCTCTCTCTCTCTTTCTCCCTCTCTCTCTCTCTCTCTCTCT
The DNA here is from genome assembly GCA_034509495.1 of Acestrorhynchus altus. Classification (NCBI taxonomy): domain Eukaryota; kingdom Metazoa; phylum Chordata; class Actinopteri; order Characiformes; family Acestrorhynchidae; genus Acestrorhynchus; species Acestrorhynchus altus. Next base: position 23,271,308 of record CM067505.1, read on the forward strand.
CTCTCCACCTCACCCTCTTCTGCACACACACACACACACACACACACACACACACACACATACACATACACACACACACACACACATGCAAAAAACCCACACAGACTTTTACACACTCAACAAGCACTTTATTAGGCAGACCTGTACACCTACTCATTCATGAATCAATACATAAAATCATGCAGATATGGGATTGCACAACATCCAGTTGTGTTCAACTCAGGCAACAAAATTACAAAATTTCTGCGATTTAAGAGATTGTAGTGAGGAATGACTGTAGGTGCCAGACAGTCTGGTTTAAGCATATCTCTTAATATCTCCAGATCTCTTAAGATTTCCAGAACAACAGTCTGATTTTTCTCAGAATGGTGCCAAAAATGTTCAAACTTTTGTAGACCTGAAGTATCAGATTAACTACCAACACAATTAGGAATTAACAAACAAATTAACCGCCTTGTGAATTTCAATGGATTTAATCAGTTTTAGATGATAAAGCCACTCCCGGGTTTAGCAGAAACTATAAAGGAGTGGTTGCCTAACCAGGATTCAGACAGCTACAGCTACATGGCAAATAAAAAAAGTAAAAAAAAGTACCCTACTGTCAAATTGCATCATTCAGAGCAAATATATACATTAAAGGTGATATATATAAAGCATTTAAAACATCAAACCCTTTTGTTGGACATTTCTGTAGTTTGACACACTTTTATTCACCAAACAAATTTGAAAACTATTTATAGGACACACATGCCATATATTGCTATTTTCATTTCATTTGTTATGTAAAAATTAAGATACAAATTGGTCAAAAATTCACTAGTGCAATGTTTATTTGTTTGTTTGTTTTTTGCTAATAAGGACTAAAAAACACTTTACATCTCAAAAATCTGTGAAGTGTAGACCTCTGGATCAAAGAGTAAATGTAGTAGCAAACTAATTTATATATACAGATGTAGTAGGTAAATGCATCCTGAACACACAATAAAGTCACATATACTCTTTTTTCTGCTGTTGTCTTCTGTTTGTGTTCATAGCTGGTCTGGCTGCATGTGCATATTTGTCCTGTCCTGTGGAAATGTTGGTCCTTCCCATGTTTTGTTTTGCCCTCACCCAGACACAAGACAGTGACACAGAACTGTGCATGTAAGATGTCATTGTGTAGTACGGAACATTCAGGTGAAAGCATCAGTACAAATATTCTTCCACTGACAAAGGCATGTTCTTCAGCTAAAAAGGCCTATAACATAAGGCTGTCTAACAATATTTTGATACACATACGTTTGGATCAGGATAGTCATAATGCTAACTGTAACAGTCAACTTGCACTGTCATGCTGGATTTCTCTGCTCTCCATGAAAGAAAATGAACTAAAAGAACAGAAGGTCATTTAATTGTTAATGTTCATCAGCTTGTCAGAGTTTAACTTTTATTTTGGAGGGTGAAGCTTCTCTGGACACGATGCAACTCTTTGGACATGATACAGCTCTCTCCGTTGAAATGCATTGGATGTGGAGAGTTGATATAACAAGTGGACACATACTGTAACAGATACAGCAGGATGGAGCAGGATAGCCATGGTGGTAACAGCTGGGCTCAGCAGTGTTGGAACAGAATAGCTGAGGCATGTGTTTGTCTGTGTTAAGCAAGTCTTTCTCTGGGCTTTTTGACACCATTCTGAGAAAAAGCATTTATCTGGGTCTGAGATCCTTATGCTCTAGTGTGACATCTATATATCATGAAGCAGGTTAAATAAGTATTGAACATGTCACAAATTACATAAACATAAATTTTTAATGATGGGTTAAACTAGTGAGCTCTCTTAAGACCTTCACAGACCTTCTCAGCACTGTCGGAGCCATAATCCAGAAGTGGAAAGAACGTCATTTTACCATAAACTGACCTTGAGCGGATGCTCAGATAAGATTTCAGATAAAGGAATGAAAAAAATGATCAGCTGTCCAAGAGCCAAGGACCACCTATGGAGAGCTACTAAGAAACCTGGAATTAGTAGGTACACTTGTTTCAAAGAAAACAGTAAGTACGGTCAATCGCCATGGCTTGTATGCACACTCACCACGCAAGACTCCACTGATAAAGAAAAAGCACGTTGAATTGTGTTTACAGTTTGCTCAAGAACATTTAGACAAGCCTGTGAAATACTGGGAGAATATAATCTGGTCAGATGAGACCAAAACTGAACTCGTTGCATGCCATAATACACACTATGCTTGGAGGTCAAAAAGCACTGCATACCCCAAAAACACCACACTAACAGTGAAGTTTGGAGGTGGGGACACCATATTGTGGGGCTGTATTTCAGCATGCAGCACTGGCATCCTTCATATATGTGAAGGAAGGATGAATGGACAAATGTATGGAGACATTCTTGATAAAAATCTGCTGCCATATACCAGAATGATGAAGATGAAATGCGGGTGGACATTTCAGCAAGACAATGAATCCAAACACACAGCCAAGGCAACTCTCAAATGGATTCAGAGAACGAAAATACAGCTACTAGAATGGCCCAGCCAATAACCTGACCTGAATCCAATTGAATCTATGGAAGGAACTAAAGCTCAGAGTTCATAGAAGGAGTCCACAGAACCTTCAGGATTTGAAGAGCATCTGTGTGGAAGAATGGGCCAATATCAGACCTGAGCAATGCATGCAACTAGTTTCTCCATACTGGAGGCATCTTAAAGTTGTCATCATGAACAAAGGCTTTTGTACAAATACATTTATGTAAGCATGTTCAATACTTTCTCCCTGTGCAATTTCTCATTGTTACAGAGAATTCATAGACATCTATGGTTTGATTTATATTCATGTGTGGACTGGATGGGTTGTTCTATGTAATATAATGTCAATAGCACCTTTAGAAATATATTTACTTTGCAAACTGGTCACATGTTCAATGCTTACTTCATATGCGGTCTGTCCAAATGTTTGCGAACATCCACTGTATTGAAATCATTCAACTACTTTACATTGAACCTACTGAAGACACAGATGTGCAAAAGCACACACAGCTTGTCCAGTCTTTGTAGAGTAGTACTGCTAATTGAATAAGAGTCTCTAAAGCATATAAACATGAATGCATAGGCAGCACAGAAAGCCTTCCCTGGACAGTAGAAACAGTTACTCCAGCAAAGCAGGATGGAGAAGTGTCCCAGGACATCTGTCCACATAATAATGGAATCTTATAATAATTTAATCATGACCCCAAAACACAATCAGGTATGCATACCAAGCATACACACAAAGATACTCTGGCACACACAGGAGACTCAAAAGTACAGGCCTCCAAAAATGCATGCACAGTCCTCGGTTACATCAGATGCCCTTGAGGCCTATCCTTCCTTTTCTTGTAATTATTTCTAAATACAGAATCTATGCCCAGAGCCACAGTTAAATTAAACACATTGACTGGTGATCATGATGTGTGTCGACAGTGCTCATGCAAACAAGCCATGCACACATGTACGCACGCACACGCACGCACACACACACACACACACACACACACACACACACACACACACACACACACACACACACACACACACACGCATGGGTGGATGTGGAAAGGCATTTAAAATCCCTGCCGGAATAATTACCTTGTGTTCACCCACACAAAATATCCCTAGCTGATGTCTTCCAAAGGAGATGTGAACCCTACTGAGAACGGCCTACACATCAAACAGAGAAGACTTAAAACAGAAACTCTAATACAATTTAGCCATGCAGGCATTTCAAACATAAACCAGCTTCGTCTGAGTGCATCCTTGGTCTGAATTATTTAACTAGAACAAAATTAGAGCAGCCTCTCTGCTTGAAAAGCATTCACGGAAAACTCAGAAATGTCCACTTGTTTGTCTAGTAGCTACATAAACCTCACTCTGCTACTTCAAAGAAAGCCGGTAACAAACTCAGACAAACACTCTATGGATCAGTATTCGGATAGCTTATGCTTTAACGTTGTTTCTATACTTATACTTTATTCTTTGTTTCTTCCAAAATCAATGCTATTAAAAAGAGCTTATGCTGCTTTTGTTGGCTCTCTACTGTCAAGCGAAGACTTTCTACTAGATTTTTACTAGATCACTGCTGCATCTGATTGCATTCAACAACAAGTGTTGTCAGGATGAGATCAGGGTGTTGGATAATCACCACCCTACTTCCCCCCAACTCCCCAGCTCATCCTAAAAGTACTGGATGGAGCACCACCTTTACAGAGAACATATTGCCAATGCTGCACCAGTGCTGGGGTTTATACCCCATGTGGTATAGGTGGGTGTAGCCACCAGAACCAATGTGTACCAAAAATAAATATTTGGACGTATGGGCACTTGCCAGCCTTTGTGAGAGGTTTCTTCCTCAGTTTACACTCCCTCTCAGTACCTTTATGTGCCATCTGGAGCTCACTGTCCTCATCAGCCCTAGGTGCGATACATTTTGCCGAGTGTGCAGCACAAAAGGAGGGGCAGACTCATGGCTCCCCAGTACCTCACACTTACACCATCAAGCATTAGGGATGATGCCAATAGGTTCTTGGTTATTTACAGAGAGTCCTATTGTCTTAGCAATACAAGGACTAGACTATGTGTGTGCATTTGCATATGTGTCAGCAATGCTTAAATTACCTGAATGCATTAATTAGAAATGGTGTCAAATAACAAATATTTAATGAAATATAAACAGATACTACTGTGCCAGAGAAGACCATCGGGAAGACCATCACCAACACACACACAGACACAGACACACACACACACACACACACAAAGAGCATGTAAGATTACAGGTTGTCTTTGAAATCTACAGCAGAGGGGGGCATAGTAAGGTGACAGAACCTGTGTGTGAGGGTATGAGTTTATGTGCGTAGACGTCCCACTCTGTCTGTCAAAAACAGTGTGTGTCCTACCTAGATGACTCTGCCATTATTCTGCCAGTCATTGGCAATGCACGGCAGGGTCACATAGTTCTCCAAACACAGTGCATCCATCTGAGCCACCAGTGCAGCCTGGGTGAGAATGAACGAGCTAGCAAATGAGTGATGGCTGTGGCAGCACACTGCTGTCAAACAAGCCAGTGTAATCCTGCCCCCTGTCCACTGCACCAAGCCTGACATGTGTCCCTGCATGTTTAAGAGAAACATACACCTCTATACACCCCAGCAGCTTGACCTTACACATACATACGCAAACACAGTTTAGGGCTGCACAATATGAAAAACATTATATGTCCAAATGTTTCTGGAGGGCACTTCCAATGAATACATTCTAAGTTCCCCACTGCTGAAGCAAATATGCACACAGCTTAAATTGCCAACAGAATGTCAACATGCCAACATGCCAATGTCATCATTCCAGGCATGGGTTAGAGGAGTATAAAACCCCACAGCACTGAGATGTGAAGCAATGGAAATGTGTTTTCTGGAATGATGGTGCTCCTTGCAGTACTTTAGAGCTGTGCTCATCCAACATCCTGACCTATCTTACACTCTTGTTGCTGTTACAACCAGAAGAAAATGAGCACCCCTTTTGAGTCTTAGTTCCTCTCAAAATTTCTTCCTTGGTATGAATGGGTTCTCCCTTGCCACTGTCTCCTTTGGCCTGCTTGAACCCAGATCTGTGTAAAGCTGCTTTGCATTCATTCATAGTAAAATGTATGAGCTACATAAGTAAATTTTTACTGGAATCTGAATTTGACCGCTAAAAAGATATAGTAGAAAGGTTTCCTTGGACAGTTCCCAGGACTTACTCTAATAAAAGTAGGATCTTTTTTTTTTTATTCCCTTGAGTTCAGAAGAAACAATGAACAGGCAGGTATCCCAAAACTTTGGTCCATATAGTGTACCATATTTTTTATTTACAATTCTACTATCAAATATCGTGGAGCAATTGGTTTGCTCCATAATGCAACAGCTCAATCATTCTGATGGTGCACAGACTTGTAATCGGGGATTGCAACCTCTATCACTGCCCCTCTGAGCCAGAACTTTCTCTGACTATTATTGAGGCTTGTCACCTTATACATTATACGTCCAGTATATGATCCACTTAGCCCAAAGAACAAACTTTAATGTCAGTGAAAATGAAATCTGCTGATATAATCAGTAACATAAAAAACAAAGTTGGCATTATGTTTACACAGCATATTTACACTGCCCAGTTCAACAGCAAAGTCTGTATATATGAAACCACTGCTGCAACTGTGAAAGTAACAAACAGCAAGCTTTCTATAAAAGTGAAAACACCAAAATGCAGACAGATTTCAAAATGTCTGAGATGGTAGACAGATAGGCAGTGCTGTTTATTCAGATAAGTACATTTATTGAGAGGTATATAGCTGATACCCTGTGATGGACTCCCACCCTGTCCTGGGGGTATTCCTGTTTTGCGCTCAATGATTCCGGATAGGTTCTGGAACCACCGCAACACTGACCTGGAAGAAGTGCATAAGAAGATGTATGGATGGATGGATGGATGGATGGATGACTGATGGTATCTTGCAGAAAATGTGACATTATTTATTATTTATCTGTTGGAGGCGACACAAACTCACTCAACCAAACATGGTTGTCTCTGGGGTTGGTATCTCAACAACTCAGATGACTCATTGGCTGTGTCCCAGCAACTAGAACGCTTGGATAAATGTCAAAAAGATTCATTTGTCCTCTGCTATGTCATTTTTAACTCTAGCATGTCTAATATCATGCTCAAAATTAGTTAAGAACAATCTGATATGTTTCTATAAGCAGCTCTAGGCTGAGAAGATGAAGCTCTTCACTCTCCTTTTGCTTTTACAAAAGAAAATCATCAGAAGCCTTAAACATGGAAACACTACAGATTTCATAGGGCTGGGCAATGTAACAATATTTATATCTATATTAGGATATAAACAGAGCAAGGTATGGGCTGGGGCTATATCGTTTATTGTTATTGAGTTTTTAATTGTTTAAATAATATTCTGTTTCAATCTTAAATATTAAATAAATGAAGATTAATATGCTTATGTATAATAAAGACAGACTACGGATCATTTTTCACATTGTATATTGTATAAAATATATTGTCATTGAGCTAAAATACACCAGGATATGATTTTGTCCATATCGCCCAGTCCTATGTTCAGAGAGACCTGAATACTGTATGCTGTACCCTCATGTAAACCCCAACTACAGTTCGTGATAAGGGATACACTGTGCAGTGCAGACCTACTATCACCCTCAAACCATTTCACTATTTGGTGCATAATGGATGAGCAATGACTCACCTGAATGAGACCAGGAGGTGAGGGGCTGCTGTGAACACTGGAACTGGGAACACGTGGAAACTAAGGCCCCATTTGTGTATTCTTTTATGCAAGTTTAATTTGAAGAGTTCAATCAAAATGCTCCACTGCCATCCCACTGCATCTGAGTGTGGAATCACTGCAATGCATCAGAGCATGGCAACATAAACAGCTGCACAAACCAGGGCCAGGCCAAAAGAATGGCCAGACTGCATTCAACAAACACTACGGCTTGCTACCTTTTGAAGGTATTTCATCCTGTGTCATCACTTCACAGTAATTGTGAAGCCCTGGGAGAGAATAGGCAAATCCACCTCCATGTTTTTCATCTTTAACCGCTCTCTGGGCTCGCTTTTAATGGGCGGACAGCCATGGTGTTCTGCTCCCTGTTTATGGAGCTCTCTCTCTCTCTCTCTCTCTCTCTCTCTCTCTCTCTCTCTCTCTCTCTCTCTGCAGTGTGGGTGGACAAGTACAGAACTGCTGTTTTTTTTCTTCTTCTATTTCTTCCTTTTTTTTCCCAAGACGGCTGTCTCCTCCCTCCCCACTCCTTTTAGACATCAGTCTATTACAAAGTGCTCTTATGGGGCATTACCAAACAAGGACTTCGGGCATATTTCTTCCTTCATTGCTGCTGGGCCTTTCTCTAATTTACATTACTGAATTCAATTAAGATTCACTGGCCGCTGAACGGCTCGGAGTGCCAGGGGCAGTGGGGATGGTTAGGCTGCGTGTAGGGAAACATGGTCAGCAGGAGTGTGCTGGTACTATTACAGCAGAGGTGAACTGAGACTAATATAATGAGACATAATTAAGACCCCAAGACAGTTCTTACAGTGTTGACCAACAACTGTGTGAACAAACAGGTCAGCCAGAAATCTGCAAGACTTTACAGCTGAGTACCATTTGTGAGTGTACATGACCCAACAACTGACACACATACTGAAACATTTATAAACGTTTATTCCAAAGTGTTGTCAGAGAGGTTTATTCGATCAATGTTGGTATTATGTCACCTAAGAAAGTGTTGATGTCAGGCTATGTTATGAAAGTGCCAGGCTGATGTTTGTTGGAATAAGCCTTTAAAATGTTTATAAAGGTTTATGGTATTTACCATGAAAAGATTATGTATGGTTTTATTCAGACTCACAGTGAAGTGTTACCTTGAAACCTCTCATGGCAGTCAAAGCAGAATAAGATGTTGAGGTCAGAACACTCCAGAAAATAACTGACTGTGATAATTACACTATGGATCAACTTACTGATCTTATTACACTATGGACAAGGATCCTGACCAATACTGATGGACTGTATATAATACCTAATGGGTCTATTGATTGTAACAATAACTCTTGAAAAAACAGGCACATCAGATCTTTCTTCATGGACAACCATTTACTAAGCAAGCAAAATAAATAAATAAATACATACATACAGAAAAAAAAACAAAAAAAAAACATTTGGTGACCAACTGTCACCAACCTTCCTCCTCAAGGTCTACCTTCCTGCAGGTTTCACCTTCAACTCACACCTAAGACTAATACACCTCATTCAGTTAATCAGAGTAAAGGGCGTAATTACTGTAAATGAATAGGTTGGGGGTAAAGTCCATAGGAAGGAACAGAGTGGGTGACCGCCGATTTAAATATTCAAATAGCTTTTTGATATGCCATGGATCTCTACTAGTGTCAGTTCACCAGACTATGAATTAGCCATTCCCCCTTCCCCTTGACATAATAACAACTCCAAGGGTTACACCATTCTACTGTGATTTGTCCACTTTATGCCTACTTTTACTCCACTTTATGCCTATTTCTATTTTATCTGCTGTTCCAGATTCCAGAAATTAGGATCAAATCCTGTGGATTGTGCTGGTCAATTAAAGTTTTCAAGTGTCCATGATGGGAGATCAACAATTTGGAAATATGTATCCTATTTGAACCTATCCATGCTAATATGTGGGGGTGTCAATGCAGTGTTCTGCTTGGATATGAATTTCAGAGTTATTACAGTGGTATCTGTCCACTTGTCATTCCGTCTCACCGCATCCTATTTATTTTCCAAAGAAAGAGCTGCTGCATGTGCTCAGTGCATGACAGCTTGTGCCATGTCAAAAGTCTCGCCGTATGGCAATAAGGTTCAGCAGAGTTCAACTATATGCACATGGATATGAATATGGCCACCGTGCTGCCTCTTGTATATCTGGGAAGAACAAGCTGGTATATTTTAAAGGCATCTCACACACAGAACAGAAGCCTTTCAAACATGGAAGACAAGTTGATAATGATAATATTGATTGTTTGCATTTAAGGCAAGCATTAGACAAGGAAATATCATCCATTTCGATGGGCTACTTAAACCATTTGGGTTAAAGAACCCATTTGAGTGCATTAACACGTCAGTTAAGCTGACATGCAGACTTTGTTGACAGTGTTAGGGCTTAAAAAACTGCCCAGTGGTCAGCAGTGGGCAAAGTGGCAAGTTCATGGCTGGAGCTCATGTGGGATGTAATGTAACAGGTTATGAAAGGCTAGTCAATTTACACAGCAATCTGTAGGATTGACTAAAACCATCGCTCTTGTGTAAATTATCCTATTTTCACATTAGCTCACCTCTCTGCTACCAACTCCCACTCTCCACAGAATGCTGTCAATGTGGTCTCTGGAATTTTAAACACACACACACACACACACACACACACACACACACACACACACACACACACACACACACACACACACACACACATACACACACACACACACACATGCCCTCATTCAAATTAACTTCAGTCTTGTTCACCGAGGGCATTCCAGGCAGTGATGAATTCTACAGGTGGACAGGGTTATAAAAAAATGCACATTTAGAACCTTATTATACTAAAAGGTTTTGGAGTAAGGCTTTGTGATAACTGACCAGACAGGTGAACTATTTTTCACTGAAGCTCAGTTAGAGTGCTGCAATATACTTCACTCAAATTTCTAAGCTGAATAAGCACAAAATCATATTAATGCTATACAAACTCCTGATTTTAACAGCTGCTGCTCACCTGATCTAAACATGGACATGTACAATAAGACAGCTCAAACAATGTTTCTTTAAAATTAAGAGCATTTTCAGTCTCCTTTTAGAAACCTTTCAGATTAGATACTGGAACATTGCTGCAAGGATCTGAGCTTGATAACAGTAATATTTGAACTGATACAGTATGAGTATTGAATGGCATGTACTTTTTTCAATACTTTACACTATTGTTAAAAAATATGTTTCAGTTGTTCAAAGTCCAAATGTCTCAATTTCAAAACAACACATTTCTATTTTTTTAAACAATATACAATATATAAATGTGTGGCCAAGCTTGATGTATTACAATTGTCTTTTAAAAATTGGTCTTTGTTAGGTCTGCTGTCTTTTGATACTCACTTTACTGGGCTGAGTGATGTGCTCTCAATTAGGCCTTTTTCAACAAAAGTCATCAACAGAGGGCATTGTCCAGCATCAGTGAACGGATGTAAAAAAGATGGCAGAGCGTATAGTTGACCTGTGAGCATTTGATGTGTCTAAGATGTTTGTTTTTCTCCACAAAGCAGACATGGATCAAATTTTGGCACTAAGAAGACATAAAAGACAGTGTGTGAGACAAACTGTGTATTGTTGGTCCAGGCTCCTTTACAACTAAACACCCACAAGAGTTCACACTAAAAACCTACTAATCTTTGGTTCCCATTGAGAATGAACATTTCAGGTTTTGAAAACTATTTTTGTTGGTGGAAATGTGCAAAATGGAAACCTGGAAAAGGGCCCAATGAAAAGGGTCCAATGTCAGCATATTGTTTGAATAAATAGTGTGAAAGACTACAGCAGTAAAACTGTATTTTACACTATTATGGTTAAACAATATCAGATAATCCCTGTTCACATGCATACTTAATTGTCAGTGTCTGCAGACTTCCTGCTGATATTAGCTGCAGCTGTTGTGGGGAATAAATGTGGTCCAGGCTAAATGTGGAACACTTTTCAGTTTTAAGAAAGATTGTTGTTTTTCAGGTTTGCTCAGTGTAAAAGTGGCCAGCTTAGCATTTTGTGTTACAAATATTGCAGAACCGCAAAAACAGCATTTGAAAAATCTTGTCAAAACATAATGGTGACCAATGGCTCATGTGTTGTTAGTGATCACATGAATCTCAAATGTACCAACTGCGGTGCCCAACACTAATGGTGACCATAGGCTCATCTGTTGGCAGTGATTCTCAACAGAAATCACACACACTATCAAAATTGGTTTCCACCTTAAAGGTTCTCTATCCACTCTTTACAAGGGGTAGAATCAGAATCAGAATCAGAATGTCTTTATTTTGCCAAGTATTACAAGGAATTTTTTTTGGTGAGAGCAACACACGTATGACATGTATCAAGCACACAGACTATTTACAAACATTACACTAGGAGGGAAGGTAGCTGGATGCTTTTGTATATGATAAGAGCATATTCAGCAAAGCCTTTTAATTTTTATTTGATCTGGAAATCATGGCATGTGAGTTAAGTCTAAGAATAATCCAAAACTCTTTTTTGTAGATAGGCAATTGAAAAAAACTTATTGCCTTCACCCATAAACTCTGAAAATAGCACCTGATATAGTAACAGATTGTGTTAATGTTAAGTCCTAATTTCATTTCATTTCATTGTGACTCTTTTTTATCAATAATCACAAATACATAATTTTTATAGTTGTCTTGATTTCATTTAAAGGATGGCAGTAGCTTTTCAGAGAGCCAGACATCCCTCAGGGCACTATTCATAACTCGCTCCATTTAATGCCATCATAGAAAAGACCATGAACCAAAAACAGAAGGGAGAAAGACATCGTGATAATTCCTAAATTAACAACCATTACTGCATTAAATAAAATGTGGAAAACAAAGAATACACAGGAGCCCACACGGTGTGTGCATGATTTTGGGCAGGTGTTTGTATACATGTAGGTGAACTGTGAGTTATGGAGATTCTGTAAGGGAACTGTACATTAATATTATGATAAATGGCCCTGTCCATCAGGCAGACATGTGGCTGGCAAACAGATTGGGTGGGAAATTCCACTGAACGTCGGAGCAGATGAACATAAATGAGGCCCACAGAGGCTGGACCTCTCATACACACGCACACCAATACACATACAGAGAAGGACATTGACTAGCCTGTCTGGGCACTCCCATGACAGCCCAGATATGGGAAGCCATAAAAAATGCTATCGATCAGCCTCAGGAATCTTGGCACGACGCACTGAAAGTGAAAAAATATATATAAATAAATAAATAAATAAGAAAGCAAGCATGTTTTTCGTGAAGGAATATGGGAGGAGGTTAACGTTAGGAAATTACACAAACCAACAGTGTGTGACAGGTATGACACAGACACAGGGCATTAGCAATGGACTGACCTGCCATGATGAAATTTATAACCCACCTGCATAATATTTCACCTGATTACAGAATAAGATCATCTGTGTGTCAGTCTACATACAGCATCACCCTGCTACTAAATCACCAAATATTCATTTGTTTCCCTCCCTCTTCCCACTCCCTTGTCCCAGTCACTATCTGCCTCATTGCTCTTCTCTGCCCATCACTACTCCTCCAGCCACACCATCAATCCCTGTCTTAACATGTATTCTTCTGCAATATTACACTGTCGTCTTATTAACCCTAATGAAGCTGTCATTACCAAAATCTTCACACTGTTGTCATATATTAGCCATGGTGCATTAGAACACGTTTCCATCCTATGAAGGGGTCAAAATAGTCGGAAAGGTGAAGATATGTGGAGACGCATTCAGGGTGTTGAGAAGCTCCATGTTAGCATCAGGAATAGCATCAGATAAACAGCCCCTGTCACTTTCCTGCCTGACAAATTACTCCACACTACTTAAACACTGACAGCTTTTACATGCAGTCAGTAAATTGCTACTACTGCCAGGCTCTATGGAGGCGTAAAAGAGATGGAGAGTGAATAGCTGTCGTACAGCGTGGAAGCTAACGGAGGGAGTGCTAATGTGAACCATGGGGTTACGCACATAGTAAGATGAAAACATTAAGACATGAAGAAAGTTATCAAAATAATGCATTTATTTCTCATTTTAAATGTACTCATTCATTTTTATCAATGAAGAAGCCCAAGCATAGACATGATTGTTCTATACTTTGGCCTTAATATGTCATGTCCCAAAAATTATTATTATATAGTAGGCCTGAGCAATTTGACTGAAAAATGTTTTCTCAATATGCTTAAAGGAAATGGCAATATATAATACAACAAAAACACATAACACCAGAAACACACCATGCTGTATATTTAAATAGTAAACTTTAATTGCAATACTTCTGTGGCATAATTTGAACAAGACTGTACAGGGTCATCCCTTCAGAAACCAAACCAAACCATGACCCACTGACATTCTATTTTAGAAATAAATTGTACACAGATAGCAAGCTGCATAACACATACAATTTTACATAAAATCCTGTACTATATATATATATATATATATGTATATATATATATATATATATATATATATATATATATATATATATATATATTATATATATATATATATATATATATATATATATATATATATATAGAGAGAGAGAGAGAGAGAGAGAGAGACAGAGAGAGATAGATAGATAGATAGATAGATAGATAGATAGATAGATAGATAGATAGATAGATAGATAGATAGATAGATAGATATTTATAACATATTGCCCTTACAAATGTAACCAACAAATAATCAAATAGTTTTCAAGAGCCATTTTCAAAACCAATCAATTGAATAATCATATTAAGCATATTCATACATAAAGAAAACAATTATTACCTGGAAACAGAATAGCTCAATTGAGTTCCCCATATTTTTACAAAAGATAGATTTTTTTACCCATAGTTACATTTTAAAATGTAAGGCTCATTGCAACTTAAAATAATAATAATAATAATAATAATAATAATAATAATAATAATAATAATAATAATAATAATAATAAAAACAACAAGATCAAGCTTACAAAAAAGAGGACTTTAAACATGTCTCATTGTTGCAATTCTCTGGACAAGTTTCTGGACATCAAAAGACAGTAAAAACATAGTCAAAAGATAATTATATATCTATAAAAGTATAAATATATATAAATATCAAAATAGTACATTGTATATACTATGTGTATACATAGCATACAGCAGAGTGAACAAACTCAGTGGCCATTAATATATTTTTTCTCAGTGGTCCTGACCTTATTTAACATGCAGTAGCAGCCAGACAACCCTCAAGGCTTGAAAAGGCTCTTCAGACAAAAGGAAGAAAAATGCATGATGACTCTTAAATTAATACCCATTAACCAAATAGGAAGTGCCACAGAGAACTATCCAAGAGCCTTCATTGTGTGTGCATGTGTTTAGGGTGGTGTTGATATACACGTAGGTGAGTTATGAGGTGATTCTTTAAGGGACTGGACATTAATACTATGATAAATGACTATGTCCTTCAGGACGAATGATGAAGAGTCAAATTATGCGATTACATGTTTTAATGTCTGCTGGCCAAAAAAAAAAAAAACAGGTGTTTATTTGTACCTTTGAAGATTTTCTAACTCTTGTTATAGCCTCTTTCTAGGATTCAAAAATACTTACAACATTTTGATCATATTTTTTTTCATATATTGTAATTTTCATATTATTTTGAGACCATTTACAACCTTTCACATCTAATATTACCTTATGTATGTAAATATATTACCTGATAACATATACAGTGAAAGAATAACAGCTGTATATTCTCAGGCTCTATGCTCTCTACTCTTACACACATACAGAACATATAATGAGACATAAATTTGTGTGTCTCCTCACCCATATATTTCCCTTTACTTTCTTATCATTCCTATCTTCCAGGGGGTTCCTCATTCTCTCTCCTTTCCTACTCTCACCTCCTCTGTCCTCTGTTTAGTAAACTTTAGCCTGTTTTGTAGCGCAATCACATTCTGTTCACCATAGACCATGCTCATGTCTGGCTGTATAAACTTCACTGTTAAACAGGTGTTCAATCTGTTGCAGTCGGCTTCATACAGACCATTTCTTTTCATTCAAAATCAGCGCACCACTAAACTACGTTGGGCCTTATTCGCCCACCTGTTTTCATAGCATGGACATCACCAGTCAGTGAGCTTTCACAGTGCCCCCACACTTTGGCCATCTTAAACTCACAAAAATAAATTAGCTATATTTGCAGTGTACTAGATAGACACAGAACAAAACATAATTATAACACATTAAACTCATTTGGAGATGAGTTTTCATTTTTCAGTTTTCATGTTTTCATTTTTAAATACAACAGTATATGGTATTACCTAAATCACCCAACCCTACACAAGGCTCAGTCACTTAGATCTTAGAGCCAAAACTATCTATTTCACAAATAAATAATAACTGCAGTAATAATGCACATGATTATGAGTTCCAACATGGCGGCAGGCAGCATATATCCACAATATTGAAAGAATGCTATTTTATATAGCAGTACTGCATGGGTCAAGACCTGATTTACCCTTTAATAAACTATCAATATGGAACATGTAGATTTGTCCAAGGTTTACACAATATTTGTATAATTTGTATAATAATTATTAAACAACTGCTAATTTCACAAATTTACATTTAATGGTCACCAAACAGCAACACAACACATATGTCATAGGACAACAGATAATATGCTTTTATGTTTCATGTAATATTAATTTGTAGTCTACTTGACAATGTCTTTTCATCAGGAACTCACTGAATAATGGACATCACAAACAAGCCTGCAGTCAGTATGGTTTAAACACATAGTTTACAATACCAAACTGCAGCTAAACATACTGAATATCAGAATGTAAATGATCCTCAGTTTCAATGATCACAATTACAGACAGGACAGTGTGGGATCATAGGCAAAAAAAAAAAAAAAAAAAAAAAAAATCACCCAATCAGTCAAATGGCCCTTTGTGGTCAAAGAAGGCGGATCTTAGCTGCCTCAAGGGATGAAATGCAGAAGACTCTCTACTAGCACATTATCTTGGTTGTGACCTTTCAATTTAGAAGAATCTGAGAGAATCTGGGGAAATTACACATACTATATCATTATCCAATTGACCGGCAAATCCATTACAAATGACAGAACTTCAACTTCAAAAACGAATCTAGCTCATAGTGACGAAGAATAAAATGCAGCACATGAAGCAGACTGTTTTTATGGCTTCTAAATGTAGCTTTCAGTTGAGCTATAAGAACAATCCAAGCCATCACATCATTCAAAGGCTGACCCCTGTTGGCTAGGATAAGAAAATAAACACCAACAAATATCTCTGAAAGAAAACCAAAATCATTCAGGAGCTAATACAGACTTTTTAACACACACACACACACACACACACACACACACACACACACACACACACACACACACACACACACACACACACACACAAACACACAAAACGGTAAAAACAGGCCATCCACCCCCTAGCCAGAAGTGACACTGTAGTGCCAGGCATTATGCAGAGATGTTGATGTAGAGATGTGGACTTTGGCTCTTCTTACCCAAAAGGCATGGCAGTCAAAAAGTGCATACATGCACTGACCTCATATAACATTTCTACTGACAGCTGAGATACAATGGAGCAGGTCTATCACACTGCAGCCCCATTCCCACAATGCCTTTCTGCCCTCCCTCTCTGTCTCTCCCCTTCTTCATCCCTCTGACATCTGTCTCCCGTGGCTCTGAAAGACACGTCCCAGCTCAGGGACATGGGCTGGAGGTCCCAGTGGACAACAGGGCTCCCAGGGAGAAGTCCCTGTCCCCTTCACTACCCCAATTTGTGTCTGCAGGCTGACACAGGCATGCCTTGGGAACAGAGCCTGCAAAAGCTTCATTTAGAGCTTCACATAAGAAAGCTCTTCACACAAAATAACAAAACAAAATATACAGGAATAATGCAAAGAAAAAGAGAAAGAGAAAAAGGAAGAGAGACAAGAAGGCCTTATTGCCTCTTGGAAATTTTATATCGGGGTTCCTGGTCCATACAATACTCATGAAGGCACTTTCAAACACTGATTACAAATGACATAGACTCTAGGTCACCACTTTTAGACAAAACAAACTAATATCGTACAAACAGATGCACTGTTCATGTTTATCATTGTTTTCAGTGAGTAAAAATACAGGCTAGAAGTAAGTATAACCTGATGAAATGACTTGTAGATCCACTGTTTCCTGTAGCTGAACACAAGATTTGGAAAACACTGAGGAGGACTATTGGACCATTTCTTTCTACAAATGTGTTTCAGTTCATCAGTATGTTGATGTATGTATGAATAGCCTTCTTCAAATTATGCTATAGCATAACTTGGCCATGGTCTTGATACATCATATGCCACTTTAGCTTGAGGTCATGCTGTCTATACATTCTTGCATAAAATGTTTTGATAGACCTACAAACCATAATGCTTTCTCCATCTTTGTGGTGAGCACAATATGTTTGCATTTGAACCAGAAAAGTTCCACTTTTGTCCCATCTATTCAGAATATTTTTACAGAAGCATTGTGGAAAAATCTCAATGGTCTTGGGGAAATGTAAAACAGGCTGCAACAGCTTCCTTTCTGATGTCCTTTTATAAATACCAGTCTTTTTTAAATAGTGAAGACTCATGAACAAAGTATTTTGCATGCCTCTTGCTAATACCCTTGGGTTGTTTCTTTTTTCTGCTAGAAAGATCAGCAACACTCAATAGCAATTTTCTGCATTTATAGACAATTTGTCTAACGTTGTATCGGTGTACACCTGGGTATTTAGCAATGTTTTTGTGACCTTTCCTAACATCATAAGTCTCTGTAACACAATTCATGATGACTTCTGAACGTTCTTTGGATTGAGGCATGGTTCACACAAGACAATGTTTTTTTTATGAAGAACATATTTGTCAGCAACAAGATTGTGTAATAAGGACATATACCTAGCTAGTTTTTGTAACTAATTGCATAAAAGCTTTCATAAATCATGACTCACTGTTACTGTAACCCAGCCCCACATCCCCAGAAAAGAGCAACTTTACTGGAAAAGGCAAAGGGTTTCTCACAATATATACTAACCAGTGATGGACTCGCCATTGAGAGAACCAGGAAAAAACCTAGTGGACCGCAATGGGTGTGGCTTGCTGAGAGGGTGAAGGGGCAGTATCCCATTCCCCCCTTCACCCCCTTGACAAAACAAAACTGGTCGAACCTATGCATTCCCACTGTACTGTCTGGTGAGTTAAACTTCTCCACACAATTCCTCAAAGGGACACAAAACCTGGACACTGGCTGAATATGCAACAGGGAAGACTATAATATCTGGAATAGCTTAGTTAAATAATACTAGTCTGCACTGATAAAATCGATTTTAATATGTTTATATATTAAACTAACCTTTGCATTTAGTTAAAAATAACCATACAGGTGTATGCACACAGTGAATGTCTTCTCTTTCATCTTTGCATGTTCTTCTTTCAATTATACATTGACATAAGATATTAGAGACCTACTGCTGCTGTCTATTTTTTATTTTTAATGAATACTGAATAAATAATTATGGATGTTTCAAAATTCTATAAATGTAATAAACATTTAAAGAAGCATGGCTAATATAAAGCATAGAATGACATGGTGAGTATTCATATATAACATTCTCTCTCTTCTTATAAGCCTGCTGTGTGAGGAAGCACTACTTTATTCTATAGGACTTAACTGCAGGCTGTGTAAGGAATATGCCCCTATAGGTAAATTGCATGTATCTTGGTGGCCATTTAATTGTTTTAAAAGGACTCAGGCCTAAGCTCCACAATGATAATAGTATGGTCCTATTTCTGCATTTTATAAATTATTATATAACATAGGCATTGGGAGGTACAGTGGTGTGAAAAAGTGTTTGTTCCCTTCCTGATTTCCTGGAAGACTTGCTGTGATAAATGGAACAATGACTTCTGCTGTCTACCAGAAGATCCTGAAGGAGAATGTCCGACCATCTGTTCATGACCTCAAGTTGAAACCAACTTGGGTTCTGCAGCAGGATAATGATCCAAAACACATCAGCAAGTCCATCTATGAATGGTCCATCTCTGAACTACAGACAAGGCAAAACTGAAATCATGGTTTATAAATAGAATTGGAAAAATGAGGAAAACCTGGAGGATGGGTAGGAAAAAATAAGATGAGGTATGACAACATGGAGACATGAAAGTAAACACAACAATGCCAACTGATAAGAAGCACATGAGAAAACAAACCAAATCAGGGAAAACAAAAGAGATGCATTTGGGCAAGGGCTTACTGTGTACGTTCATGCTCTTCGTGAATCAAATCAAACCAGAAATATGCTGTATGTGGATAACTGCATTATACCATGTGGGGTCAATGTAAAACAGAATCACTCTTGTTATTTCCATGGGAAAGTAGATGTGTATAGAATTGTGATGACCAGTCATGGAGACCAGAGCAGCATTGTGGAGCAGGATTTTGTGGGAGCAACTAAATAGAAGGTCAAAAAGTCTGAAAGAGACTTACTTTATGAAAGCTTGTTTCAGCGACTTCATGTGCCGTAATTAGTACCCATATGGCACAGGAGAATGAAGAGAACTCTAGGGCTTTGGAGAAGATCCATAACCAGAGCTTCATAGATGTTCCACTGCTCTAGGCAGCAAGCTTTCCGGCTTGCTGCTGCTTCAAGAAGGTAATGACCCACTATAGCTGATTGGGCCACTGGACAGGAAAATACTCTAGGGCATTAGGATCCCCATCCATCTTTTCCTTTCTGCTTGTCTTCTGGTATATTCTGTTGTTCATACTGTCCCTCAGCCCAGTTATGCTAAACATACTCTGGGCTGGATTTCTAGCACTAAGGAGAACACCTGGGACTGACCCAGGAAACCCCAGATTCATCTGAGGCAATCTTCCATTTCTCTTGTCATTGGACACTCAATGCAGCTTTACGCTAGCCTGCAATCAATGCATTTTCCATTCCCTCACAGAAGGCCTAGGGATTGGCAACATAATTATCGATCAAGCTACAGGCCCCACACTTGGATGCAGGTTAAGTAGCTGAAGGGGTCTCACCACAGTGCTCTCACTCCTAAGAGCAAACAATACAAGTTTGGCAACCTCCTTTCTATGCTTTCTATCAACAGTATTACTCCCAGTAGTACCAATGAAGTTCCTGCCATGGCCAGCCAGAAAAGCTGAACATCACCCACAAACTCTCAAATGTCCCCTGAAGCATCGTCAAATCATCACACTAACCTGAGCTGAGCTCCTAATGCACACCACAAACAAAAATATATAGCTGCCTTAGGCTAGCTCTGGAAAGACATGGTACACAGGCTCCCATCAAAAATACACACAAAAATCTATGACTGTACTGTAGATAAGGGACAGCCATTTTACCTGCTTTAGCGGCTCAAAAATAAAATATTATTAAACTATCCCTAGAAGAGAATAGTTGATATTGTTTTGAAAAACATAAACATTAACATTTAACATTGGTTTATTATGTGCAACTATCATATCTACACTGTGTTTTTATGTTCCAGTGGTTATATCTTACATATTAAGTGCTTTAGTTATGGTATATAATCATCATGGGTGGGTAGGGAACCAGCCTTGTGACTGGAAGGTTGCTGGTTAGATTCCCTGAACTGGCAGGAAGTGCCTTTGAACAAGGTAATGAACTCCCAAGCTGCTACCCAGGTCCCATGGCTGCCCAACACCACTATACTATAGGTATGATATTTATTACAATTAAATAAAAAAAGCCAAGATCCAGTTTTTATGCAAACCTTTGGGCACTCCTGCTCACATAAACTAAAACATGATAACAGTACAGATTCATTTGTAATTAACATCTAAATGTAATTTAAAAAAAAAGAAAATGAAAACATAACAAACACCATAACAAGTAATATTTTATATGCTGTTATTGTTTATTGTTTGTTTGTTTGCTTTGCTAACATGAAAATAAACAGTAACCATGTGTTAAAATGTACAGAAATAAGTCCCATTATCCAATCCTGCTGTTTTAAAAAGAACTATTAAACCCAGTCTGATTTATGTCAGTATTTCTGATGTCACTACTAATTTTTCCTAGCATAAAAACTAACTGCACTCAATATACAACATGGCTCACAACCCCATAAAAATGATTGTTAATATGCATGTCGTTACACCCCTTGTCTATCGGAACGACCACACCCACACAAGAATGAGTGATATCCTGCTGTAGGGCTCTAAATGAACAACACTTGGGCTGATGGCGAAGCCGTATCCCGAAGTCCTTCACCCTGGCCTGAACGCAGTCATGGCGCAGTGCCAGCGGAGGCATCCAGCCTGAGCCCTCTGAGCTGGTGCACGTCTCAGCGTAGGGGAGAGTGGATTGAGCTGCGTGGGGGAGAGCAGGGCTGTGAGAACCAAGGCTGCACATAAAAGCTCTCAGTGCTCAGCCACTACAAAAAGGGACAGAGAGATGAAGCCGATGGATTTGGAATACTAATCCTGTTACCACAGCAATCAAAAGCAGCTCTGCTTTCTTGTGCCTTTCACCACTCTCTCTTTCTCACTCTCCTACTTTGACCAGTGTCCTATGGCTCGAACTATGATCTTTCATGTAGCTGGAGAAAGTCATGCAAAAAGCTAGCATAATGGAAAAACTTTAATTTGTTGCTTTGTACGCTTCTTTTATGTTTCTTCATTACAGAGATCCAAAGATCATCTGTTAAAACCTTCAAATACAGGGTGCCATGGTAGCTTGGTAGTTTGGTATTCCTCCCACCTTCCATAAAACAGATACAGTAGGAGAAATATCAGTTGCCCTGTCCAGAGGGTATTCCTACATTGCACAAAATAATTCTGGGTAGGTTCTGGACCTACAAAAATAATTTCAGATAATCTAGAGCAGGGTTTCTCAACCTGTGGGCCGGGGACCACCACTGGGCTATGAAGCAGGAACTCACACACAATAGCATGTCCCAGAAGTAACACAAGGCAAATTAAACATTATTGGTTTGAGACATCCTAGCTGCAGGCATCTGATGCAGACAATTAGTTAACCAGAGAAGTTTTTTTTTTTTGTAAATGATGAAAGAATTGAGACACTGTTCCTCAGGAAACACAATAAAACAACATCTGCAAGCATAACCAAGACTACACTAGATATGATGTGATAGTCAGTAGATTGACTGTTGACATGGGGTGTGACATATAGAGACAGCTTTGGGTGTATTTGTTTTATTGTTTTTTTTCTTTTTTCTTTTATTTTTTTTGTGAGCAACATTTGGGACAAACGTTTTCATGAAGACATGTTATTTTTAAGCTATTGTTCAAACCCTAATTCTCATGACTTAAGTATCAGCACTTGAGAAATAAAAAGCAAAAGAATTTTGTTTGCTTGTGGGCCATTATGCTTTGTAGTTATAAACAGGTGGGCCATGAGTTGGAAAACACTGAGAACCCCTGTTCTATAGGCAACATACATCTTAATTAGCCTCACATCTTCCCATGAAAAATACTAGGCAGCAAGTGTTCTCCAGTAGTCCCAGTCTCAGTCAAGTGTCTCTACATGGTCCCACATGACTTCAAAGCAGTCCTTTAAACAATATGTATGTCTATAGGTGAATCTACAGCTTTCTCTTGTGTATCTAGCACCAAGCAGTACTCAGTTTATGTCCAACTTTGGACAGTGGTTCTTCATGCAAAGGATGTGGCCTGCTAATTAAAGTTGAAGTTTGATGGCTAACAGTGATGTGTAGTTAGTTAGTATAAAATTTTCAGAGACCTGAGGATTTTGATGATTTGGCAAAGGCATCTTTGTTGGAAGACATTGTGCGTTGATAGTTGCTGAGGCCTTTTAAATCTAAACATCTTCTAACATCCATCTGCTCATTCTAAATCAAATATGCTATATAGACTGTGTGTATATATGTATGTGTGCAGGTATACATCTATGCATTTTGGTATGTCAGTATTTGTGTATATAATTTCCTTTTGATCTCAAAGTCTAATGTAAATGTTTATATTGCTTTTATTGAACTGTCTATAATATTTGATTGCATTAGTTGCACTCAATGCTGAGGGAAGGGAGTTCTTTATACCCCTATAACCCTGGCATTAGGCATGAAGTCAACAAGTAATTGTTCATCTGCTCAACAATGGTCCTATTTGATCTGCAATACGTTTTTTTCAGAGCCTAGAAAAGCCATAGAATAATCTTCATCTTTAGTAAAGAGATCCAAAAAGAGATACATATCTGCATTTCATGGGTAAAAACAGCTGACCCTATTTAATGCCATTTTATTAGTTTCAGCTTTGGTGAACGGCTTAAATGGCTAAATGGATTTCAATATCATGGATGAAAATTTGACACTGTGCTAGCTGATAGCAGTGCACTGGCCAATTTTCTCTGCCCTCTACTAGTCAAAATTGTCTTTTGTCCTCTTTCCTGCTTCTGGCTATTCCTCCCTTTTTCTCACTTCCTCTTGGACTCTCTCTTTCTCTCTCTGTCTCTCTCTCTCTCTTTCTCATGCACATGCAGCAGTGGAGCAGGGCTGCGGGTGAATCATTAGCTGTGGGACTGGTGTCCCCTGACGGATTACAGCTCAGCTCGCTGGACGAGATAAATGATAACTTCCCTATCGCTGGGAAAACTAAATTAGACCTGCCTACTCTGCGCTCTCTCACCCAACTCACACTCTACTTCTCATTTACAAACTCTGACCTGAGCAAGCGCCTAGCCCAGAGTCTAGCATGCAACACAAATATACACACACTTATACTTCCAGTCACCTGTTTGTTATTCTCATCTGTCCTGCAGTACAGGGGATTAGCCAGTCATAGATTATTCAGGCTTCACCTAACTCATTTCAAGGTGCAATGGCCTAGGGAGTCAAACAGTGCTTTAATCTGAGGGGGAGCATGCAAGTAAAAGAGAGAGAGAGAGAGAGAGAGAGAGAGAGAGAGAGAGAGAGAGAGATTAGGGTTAGGGTTAGTTTTAGGGTAACCAAAATCTTTATTTTAATTATTGCAATTTTTATTCAGTCTTACTTTTCAATATAATTGCCTTTATTGTAATTTTTGCTGTTGTTATTGTTGTTGTTATTGTTATAATGATTTGGCAATATTGCATTGTATTGTCATTACATTCATTCCAATAAAGCTACTTTGAATTGAAATTGAAATTGATAGAGAGAGAGAGAGAATCATTATTCTGAGTGAAATTACTCTTTGGATTCAAAAAACAGAAATGTGAGCACACAGGCATCATTTAGCAACTATTAATAATCTATTTATAAAAATACATATGCATAACAAATTCAAAACAATCCTGTAAACTCCCTCTGTCATTATGGGAAATGATGGATGAGACCGCTTCTCAAAAAGATGGATGCATCAGAGGGAATTCTGGGAGTCATGGTTAACCATGGTAACTCTGGACACACTTGTACCCATGGACAGCTTTCACCTCATATGGGCAGATAGGACAACAGAAAGCAGTAAGAGAAAATGAGGCAGCCTGCCATTATTTGTGAATGATAGATGGTGTATTTCTGGACACATCAATGTTCGAGAACAGATCTGATGTAATAACATTGCACTGTTGGCTGTTGGTTATCTCCCGAGGGCATTATCGTATGTTATCACAATAGCTGCATATGTTCACTCATCTGCCACTGCTGGCGAGGCTTGTGATGTCATACACTCAGCTGTATGCAGACTGCAATCACAGCACCCACAAGCCCTCATCCTTATCTCTGGAGACTTTAATGATGCTTCTCCATCCTCCACTCTGCCCACCTTCACCCAGTACATAACCTGCCACATCAGAGACAAAACAGTGGACCTGTTTTATGCCAACATAAAGGAAGCATATAACTCAGCAGCTCTGCCTTCTCTTGGAAGAACTGATCACAATATAATTAATTTTCTGCCTGTGTAAAATCCCCTTGTATACAGAGAACTAGCAGTGACCTGCATGGTGAAGAGATGATCTAAGGAGTCTGAAGAGGCTCTGCAGGACTGTTTTGGAAGGAGAGTATGGGAAGAACTGAGTGATCCTAATGAGGACATTCCTAGTAAATATACTGGCATAGCTGACTAGTTGGGCACCCACACGCCTACCAGATCAAGTAACATCTTGCAAAAGATGCTTCTGTAAAATATTCAGACACAAACTAAACTGTCTTATTGATCTAGAAAAAAAAAACATATTTAAGATAATTTAATTCCTGTCTGCTATTCCTTCACGCCTCACATGCATCATTGAGCCATGGGTGGCCTTGACCCTGTTCCCATTTTTTGCAGTACACCAGCTGTCCTTTCTTGGAGCACTTTTGTTAAGTACTGACCACTGCACAATAGGAGCACCCCACAAGACCTCCCACAATAGAGACCCTCTGATTCAGTCTTCTAACTTCACAAGCTTGTCAAAAACACTTAGATTCTTATGCTTGCCCATTGTCCCTACTTCCAGCATGTCAACTTCAACAAGTTCACTTGCTGTCTAATATGTAGATCCACCCCTCGCCAGGTGTCACTGTAACCACTTAATCAGTGTTATCCATTTCACCTGTCAACCGTTTCTGTATTTTGCTGCTCTGCTGTTGTTAAACATCTCATTCTTGATAAAACAGATGACAGTGAGCTTAGTGCAGTGTAGTTTAGCTTAGGATGTAGATCCTTTCAAAACAAATATTGACTAATTGTGTGTGTGTGTGTGTGTGTGTGTGTGTGTGTGTGTGTGTGTGTGTGTGTGTGTGTGTGTGTGTGTGTGTGTGTGTGTGTGTGTGTGTTTGTGTGTTAAAAACAAGCAAACAGAAGATACTGGTTGTTCACTAAATCATCCATTAACATTAATAAAACATGATAAAATGTCTTCAGCATCTCTTATAAAACTGAGTTCTCAGACCTACTACATGATATACAGACACAACACAAATGTGAAAAATGTTTTCCCAGTTGATGTTTTTTTTTTTTTTTTTTTTTTTAATTTCACTCTCCATATGTTGTGGGCACAGGCAGGCTATGCCCCAGGTGGGAGAATGACACTTCATCGTGACCCAGATAATTGGGTCTTTACCACCTCAATTGTGTCTCCTGAGAGCAAAACAAGTAAAAGATACAGAGTATGAGAGAGAGACAGAATGAGAGAAAAGAGAGAGAGAGACAGTCCAGATAGAGAGAGAGAGAGAGAGAGAGAGAGAGAGAGAGAGAGAGAGAGAGAGAATGAACAAGAGACAGGCACAGAGAGCTAATAAAAAGAAACATCTGTTGTGCTGCTCAGTTTATGATTTAGAAACTCTATTTGACTAAACCCAGCTGGCTAACAAGGAAACGCAATCACAGGCAACACTGAACTGAACTCACAGCAATCTAAAGGGTGTCAGAGAGAGAGAGATAGGTGGTGGGGGTGGTAACAATGAAATGTTGACCCATTCCTGATGGTCTGACCAATAGGAAACAAGTGGGTTCTTACCATGCATTGAAATGCTCTACAAAGATCACAAATGCAATTGTTACAGCAAACTGGCCTGTGCTTCAACATCATGTCTGGAAAAGACTCTTAATAGCCCTTGAGCAATACTCCTAACACAACAGATCTCATTTTTGTTATATTATTCGGATATAAGTCACAGTGGAAAAGAGTGTCAGTCAAATGCCAGAGGTTTATTATCCTGGAATGAAAATGTATTTTTATATTTATAAAAGAAAACATTCAGTCCAACAAAACAAACCTCTTCACAGATCTCTGTAGGCCAAATGAATATTTCAAGCTGTCGAGCAAAGAAAACAGTGTGGACTCTGCATATGGAACTCAGACCACGAGAGCAGAGTAGATTAGTGGCAGCTAAAAGTGATCCATGCAAATAAAGAAACAAGAGAAGTGACAATGGAATAATACTATTTATGAAAGCAAACATATATTAAGGCTCTAAAGCACTTCCCTGAATACTCTGTAAACCATGACCAGCAGGTACAGAGAACTGATTCAAGATTTTGTGGACTAATGTCTGCAGAACCACCTCCAGATAAATGTAAGAAAGACAAAATAACTGGTGGTGGATTTCTGCAGGTGCAGACACACCCCTCCACCAGTGAACATTCAGGGAATGAACATTGACAAAGTGGACTCATACATACCAGGGTGTTCAGTTTAACAACAGACTGGACTGGTCAGTTAACACACCTGCACTTTACAGAAAAGGCCAGAGCTCACTGAGGTCATTTGGAGTACAGAGAGCACTCCTGAGGACCTTCTTTGACACAGTGGTGGCATCTACCATTTATGGTGTGCTTTGCTGGGGCAGTAGTATTGCGACAGTAGACAGGAAGAGCCTGAACAAACTCATTAAGAGGGCCAGATCTGTCCTGGGAAGCCCTTTGACCCAGTGTAGGACGACTCCCACCCCATGCATGAGAGAGGAGTGGCACTGGGCAGCTCCTTCAGTGACAGGCTGCTTCACAGTGTGTCAAGGAGTGGTCTCGCAGGTCCTTCAACCCTGATGCTGTTGGACTGTACGACCAGCACTGCTCTCAGCAGACCACGGACACACACACTTAAACACTTAAACTCCAAACATTAGAGTTTTTCAATACAACATAATGTGCATCTCCCTAAGTGAAATTGTATGCAATTTATCTGTATATATTTATTTTTTATTTTTTATTTATAATGTTATATATACTATGCTGTATATACTATACCATACTTCAGTATCCAAATCTTGAGTTCATTTTTATCCCTTTGCTGCTGCAAAATTGTGAATTTCTCCACTGCAGGACTAATAAAGAAATATTTTATCATATCTTATGACACTGAAAAGGAACGTACAGTACATTTAGTGCATTAATAATTACTTATTGAATGGTAAGATCCCTCGCTTCTACTGGTTTAAAGATTTTCTGAAAAGTTATAACCACACAGGGAGCTGAATTATTAATGGTCTCTCATTTTAAGTGTTAAGTTAAGAATTACAGTATTAAGTTAAGAAATTCATTCAAGTCATCTGTAGATGATATAAAGCAAACAATTGAGCTAGTCCAAAGCATCTAAACACATTTTTATAAGCTGCTTAAAACAAGATTCATGTTAATTAACTATTTATATTAATTATATTACCAAATTAATACATTTCTAATTTTAAGTTTATAAGAGACTTTACAGCAGAATAATTTTTTTAACCATGTGGACCAGGCTTACAATTCTTTCGCTGTTATTTAGCAGACACAAGACTTTCCACAAAATGGCACTTTTAGTCCTCATATCGTTTTTTTTGCTTGTTTGTTTTATTTTATGGCATTTTTTTACTTCAGTAGCTGCATTTCCTTTGATGTTCTGTGCAAATAACAAGTGATAAAATAGAAATGAGCAATAAACTGTTTGCAATTTATGTTGGCCAGCAGCCTTGTCAAAATTTCTGATAAACACACTTCATACAATATCACAATTTCCTGCAAAAGACTGCTACCCCATAACCTACAGATAAGGACATTTTGTCCATTTTATTTCCTTTTCATTCAGAATTGTTAGGAGTTTCTCTGTTGTAAAGGGCTGTTCAATGTTTCCAAGTTTTAATATGTATAATTGTCTCACCATATTGGGAGATTGTTTCAAGATTAGAATTGATTAATCAATCTGTTATTATTCAATTATTTGAATAAACAAACACTTGTGTCCATCTTAATCCCACACTGCATCGCCTGTTCATATTTACTACCATTAGTCAGAACGGGAGGCTTTCTCCTGACATAAGTGTTATTGACAATAAATTGACTTTGCCATCAGCATGGCAGTACTAGAAACTGCTAAAATACATTACCTATAAAACCTTTGTGAACAATTTACACAATTTCTACAATTCTGCATGAATTTGACCTAAAATGTCATTACATTGTCATCTATGGAACAAGACCAAATTATTATTACTCTTGTTCATTGATCTATTAACAAAAATTCTACATAGTTGAACCTTTGTTTTGAAAATCTGATTTGACCCCCTTGTGCAGCACTAACTGCAACTAAACATTCCTGTTAACTGTTGATTAAGATTGGAAGAATTGTATCTCATTTCTCCATACAAAACAGCTTCAAATCAGTTATATTGGTGGGTTTAGTTAAATTAACTTCCACAGGTCCTTCCACAAGATTTCTTTTAGATTAAGGTCAGGACTTCAACTTAGGGGTCCTTGTCTTTTTGCATGACCCACATCCTCTTGAGATTCAGCTCACACACAAATGTCCTGACATTTTCCTTCAGCATTTTCTGATATATTTCAGATTCAATTTTTCCATCAATGATGGCAAAGTGCCCTGACCCAAATGAGACAAAACAGGCTAAATCAATGATACTATCATCATCATGTTTCACAGATGGGATTAGCTTTTCATGCAGTGTTTTCCTTTGTCCCAACACAATCTATCTCAAACAAAAAGACCTACTTTGGTCTCATTCATCCACAAACACTGCTCCAGAAGTCTTCTGGTTTGCCGTCTTTAAAAAACTGCAGATAGACAGAGCAGTGTTCTTTTTGGAGAGCATCAGGTTTCTTCTTGTAACCTTGCCATGTACACTAATTGTTCAGTGTTCTATTGTTGCACTTTGACTCAGGAACATCAACATCAGCCAATAAGTGAAAAGCTTTTAGTTTTTCAGATTTTACCTTGCTTGTTTTTATGACCTCAAGAACTATACACACCTTGCTCTTGGTGTGACTTTTGTTGGATGGGCACTCCTGGGGAGGGCAATAATGGTCTTCATTTTTCTCTATTTATACCTAATCTGTCTGACTGTGGATTAGTGGAGTCCAAACTCTTTACAGACTGTTTTATAACCGTTTCTAGCCTGATGAACATCAACAATTCTACTTCTGTGCTCCTCAGAAATTTGTTTGTGCCACGATAAACTTCCACAAACCTGTTGTGAAGATCAGACTTTTAAGTTATTTAAATATCGTAGGGTGCCCACACCTGATTGTCTTCCATTGATTGAAAACACCTGATACTAAATTTGTCATCAAATTCATATACTTGCATCAAGTCTAATATTTTTTGTCTCAGTCGTTTGATTTGGTTCACCTTTTAGGACTTCTGACTGATGAAGGTTTAGCTCAAATGTATTCAGAATTATAGAAAGTTTCAGAATTACACAAACTTTCAAGCCCCACTGTAGGTGCACAGAGCCAGTGATCAAAAATGAAAGTGCCTAAAGACCATTGGACTGCAGAATGAAGAGAGGCTCCACTGGACTAATTAAGCCATGCTACCATTGCTACTGCAGCTTCTACATGCAGTGTCCAGCAAGTCTTGGCCTCCAGCAGGGCCTGATCTAGAACAGGCTCTAATTAACAGCACATGCAGCCCACAAGTACATGAGCTGGCATGCACTTGGGACCCTTTTGGGTCCCTGGAGCCAACCTGATTCACACAGTAATGAGGTGTGCGACTTTTTCAGCCTGCCACAATAATTGGTGTCTATGGGGGACAGTGGAGCTGTGGAACTAGGTGCTGCTGGTGCTGCAAGACTGTAGTTCAGAATGCTGCCTGCAGTGTTTCAAACCAGAAACGTTACCTCCATGCATGCACACACTGTCCTGAAATGAAGTGCATGCATGCACACAATGTGTCAAAAGCAGCAAATCCACACATCTCATAGGCTAGATTTGAAACCTGTTTCCTCTACTTGACTGTTTATTCAAGAGCTAGTAAATAAATAAAATAAACTTATGTTAACAGTCCAGTACTGATCTTAATGATACAGCATAGACCTTCTACTATATTCAAACTCTATGGACTACAGATTATGTCATGCAAAATGTGAACCACCATAAATATTTTATGTGACCTCAGAAATAGCCAATTCACACTGACATGTTAATGTGTTCAGTTCTTTGATGCATAAACAGTAAGTGACTTCTGATGCATTTTCACAAGCCCATTTACAATTTACTGCTTTTGTTCCTCAGTATGAGCATTTGAGCCTTTAAATATAGTTATATAGACGTTCATAATAACAGTTTTGAGGCTTTGGAATTGGACCGTTTTACAAACCTCTTTTATTTACGTGAGTATTGCTTTTGAAGGAGAAGGCAACAGGGTTGGAGGTTTGACATTTAAATTATCCAAAGAATTTAAATGAAAGTCCCATTATTCAACTCTATAAAGGTAAATATAGTTTAACATTCTAGTGCTATGCTGATTATTGGCCTTTGGCATGGTGACCTTCATCTCATGTGAGGCTATAAAATGGCTTGCCAGTCTATGAACAATGCTTTCATACGATGATGATGATTATACAGCAAGTATACACCAGTGTCACCAATGACTGCATCTTAAATAAAAAAAAATAATAAATAAATAAATAAATAAATAAATAAATAAATAAATAAATAAATAAATAAATAAATAAATACTTTTGGATGAACAGAATGTTGTTGTCTTTTAAAGATTGAAGAAGATATACTCAGAATGATGTCAAAATACCTCCAAATGAAGTTAGTAGATTCTTTCAAGCAGATAACACAAAATAATTATGTTAAGGCAATTGTGTTTAGTGATTAAGCCACCATAAAGGAAATGAAAAAGGTGGCATATAGAGAAAAGGGCAGCAAATGATGAACTCCACACTAGTGATCCTCCAATTGTAATTATTATTATTATTATTATTATTATTATTATTATTATTATTATTATTATTATTATTATTATTATTATTATTATTGTGGTATCAAACTCCTTTCTCCAGTCAGAAGCATCTTACATGACTTTGTTCAACCACTCAAATGCAGTTATGAAAATATACTTTGAACTAAGTGCGTCTGTATGAACGGCAGATGGTCCAATCATGCACTACCTGCATAGTCAACCTAAGAATGTGTATCTTTCTGCATTGAAGAAATCAGCATGGAAGTAAAGAAAACAAGACAGTCACTGGTTTGGCTAGTGTGGGTGTGATGCATGATGCTGATATTAAAAATGTCTTTACCTGTGATACATCAGTAATATTAACTATGACCACTGGACACACACACACTAGTCTAGTGCCTGTGAGAAGTACAGCATAGCACTTTTGTAAATCGCACTGGATAAGGGTGTCTGCTAAATGCCATAAATGTAAATATAAAACTTATAAAACTACTGCCAATAAAATAGGGAGCAGATAAACATGAACTTATTGGCACCATGCCTAATACCAGGCATGGCCTAGACTTGTATAAGCCCCCATCATTGAACTGTGGTGCAGTGGAACTGTGTCCTCTGAAATGATGGTGCTCCATCCAGTACTTTTGAGATGGGTTGGGGAGCTCGGGTATCAGTTCAGTCTTAACTCCGTTTTACAGGAGACTCTCTCCTGTGTTGGGAGTGTGCTTATGTAAATTTTTCAGCATACATTGACTTTGAATTAGTGGTCAGGAGAATCTGGAGTTTTTAGCTTGTGTCTGACGTCTTTTCCCAGGTCTTCACGTTGTTCTCACAGCACTCTAAGCTAAATGTTGAGTCATGACAGATTCACATAAAATATCATATTGGAATTCCAGTCTTATCATGCTGGCTTGAGCACAATGAATGGAAGAAGTGAAACAATTCACTTACTTGAGCAGCATCATCACCCACAACAGGACTGCAGAGATGGACATCAGGTGCTGCATTGGAAAAGTGGCAATTGGCTTCCAGAAGATGAATCAAATCTGGTCCTCTCTGTCTGTCTCCCTGAAAAATCCTGCTTTGCTTCTCTAACTCAGCTATCATTCTGACTGCCATCTATGCTAGCAAGACCTAGAAAGTGTCTGCAAATATCAACAAACATATGGATGTTTTCCAATAAAAATACCCACACCAAATCCTCAATATCTGCAACTGTGACCGCATTGCCAATGTGGAAGTCTTTTAACTATGCAATACCCAAGTAGGTCCTTTGGATGGACAACTACTGGACCCCAAATTTTCCAATGAACTGGGTTGTCTGATGCTAAACCAGGTGTCTCCAACCTTTCTCCTGTAGAGCTACCTTTCTGCAGACTTTAGATTCAACCCTAATCCTCCCAAAGTTGTTGATTGAATGAGTGGGGTGTGTTTGATTTGAGCTGAACTTGAAACTTACAAGAAGGTAACTCATCAGGACATTAGAAGACACCCTATATGTGGAGACATTTTTTACAGGATTTTCTACAGAACTCGAAGGCATTAGAAGTCATAATGGCAGTGGACTCTCATCCAAGCATGTAAGTAGAGAATACTTGGTGTCCAATATGCTAGTGAACAAGGGAGGATTTAAGTCAAAGTAAGCAGCAATGGTTGAAACATTAGCCTTACTCCCATATACTGAGGTTGTTTAAATTATGCCAAAAATAAAAACTAATGTAACTAATGTGATACATAAATCAGCAAATTTCCAACAGGTGCAAATATCTGCCAATTATGAAAGTTCCTGATAGAACCCTTCTCTGGATTCTGCACCTTAAAGCTTATTTTTGGTATAAGTGTACATACCATTCTCACGTAAACATGTCATGTTGCAAATGTTTTTTGGGTGACAGCAATGAATGAATAAATTAAATCCTTAATTTCCCTGAGGGAACCCTCCCAAGGGATCAATAAAGTTCTATCCTATCCTATCCTATAAATGCTCACCAGTATGGCAAACAAAAAAGAGGTCTTAGTCATGATACTCAAAGGAGTTGAACAGAAATCTATTCTCAAATCAACTCAAATCTTTTACCATGCTTGTATTGAGATCACATTTAATTCACATTTGCATGGATTTGCATGTGTCTAGATGATATGTTTATATATGTTTATAACAAATATGTTTGTTTGTTTGTTTTGTTGTAATTTAGCTAGCACCAAATAAAATTAAACGCCTTTGGACAGACACAGTGGATATTCTCTTCAGTCGCTGATTGGGCAAGAAAGCTTGTCTGACTGGACATAAGCCTTACCATTCCCAATTTCTCTGCAGGTTTCTGCGTTGCCCTGCAAATATAAGTCTACAAATTCTGCAGTGAACCTAAGCATAGGACTCCAAAAACAATATGCATTATAGTAGAAGCCTGCAATTTGATTTATCATGCATGCCAACCTGAAAGTGTGCTTACTGTATTTAATTTGTGTAATAAAGCCCTAAAAGGGAACACATATTCACAGGTCTCATACTCCCTTGGAATTTTGGGGGGCCAGCAACAATCCATTTGCTACAGAGGGTGCCTGTATGTGTATGTATTTGTGGTGTGTCAATGCACTGCAGTGCTGCAATGTGACTTTAATGATTAACGATAGTCCTCTGTTGGACCTCTCTTACAGCCCAAACCTCTGTCATCATCCTTCTGAAAATAGACAAAGTGCTGCGCTGCGTTTAATGACAACCTCCTCTGATCGATGCTCCACTCACACTTGGAAGCAAAGCACGAGACAGTCTATTTAAACAGACAGCTTAGCCACATGGGGAGGAGGGTCTTTGGGGCTGAGGTTTGAAGCTTTGGACAGCTCTCTCTCTCCCTCTCTCTGCTGAGTGCAGAAATAAAGATAAGCATCAACCTCAGACGCTGGAGGGAAATCTGCCTATAGCAGGACCTTGGAGAGCTGTGATGTTTATTTCAATGCATTGTTCATACATCCATTGCACCAGTGTCTGGATAGGTGCTGGCAAACTTAAAGGTCCCTTGGAGTCCATTTGTCCTCAAAATTCAATAGAGACAATACATGTTTACACCATATCTAAGAACAGAGAGAAGCCACAACCTATGGAAATGAAAGTCCATGAGATATAGATAAGCAAGGCCTGTAACCACAACAACAAGGTGGCCCTGAGCCTCGGCTGAGTAAACTCTGCACACCCGGTTCCGTTTGAGTTAGCAGTCAGGCTTCGCCCTGCGGATTGATGCACTCATGTTGATGCCACTCTGGCTGACTGACAGCACGACATACACACATCACACGTATGGGCCGCGGGAAAACACTCGCAAATGAAGCAAATGAGGGCTTGCCACAACAGCAACAGTTTGACAAGGCTTGACAGTGGCAGGCATGTGAATGGCAGACTGCCTTGAACCTCTGAGTCATGTAACATACCATGCATGTGAGCCTGATTCATTACTGCTGAACAACAGGCTCAGATGGTGTTATAGGTTATGAATAATTTGGATATTCTTATACATTTTTAAACATTCCACTACATTTTTGTCTGTTTATTTTTACACTGAATGTATTCTTATATATAGCATAATGCCAGTCAAAAAATAATTACTCAAATGTAGTGTTATTTGTTTTGTTGTTATTCACCACAAAAAAGGAGATTTGAACAGGTCCCTTTAAACCTTCCTGAATGATTACTAAAAGCAAGATACCAGATAGAGGTGTAATGGTATACAAAAGTCATGATCAACATTAAAATGGATACAAATGTGTTCATTTGGCCCATATCTGTGCAGGTTCTCTGGAAGCTTATAGACAAGGATGGAATCACGCAGCACACCTTGTAAGGCTGGAAGATATATCAATATTTATATTGATATCAGGATACAAACAGAGCAAGATATGGGCTGATCTTGTGGAAACCTTTCTGTTCCCTCGCTCTGCTCCACCCTTTGCTCTCAGCTCCTTCTCTACTCTGTTCCCCTCTATTTTAACATTGTATTTTTCACATCATATCGTATAACACCATTCAGCTAAAATATATCAGGATTTTTTTGTCTAGGTTGCCCAGCTATATTTTGCTGTACATTTGTGACTCAGAATTGTCCTTAATTAAAATATTTTTTGCACTTGCACTATGTTATTTTCTTGGCACCAAGTCAGAGAGAGAGAGAGAGAGATGGGAGGAGTATGGAGGTGTAAAACAGATGGAGAGAAAAGAACAGTGATATCATGTACATGGTGAACATCTTCCCAGGGATCCAATGAATACAAAAAAGAAAGCATACTGCATTCATAATAACATTCTCCTCCAAGCACATCCTCCCGTGGGTGTACCCTATCTCCATGGACCTTTATCAGGAGAACCCTTCACAGCACAGCTATCAAATCAGCCCCTGGACAATCACAGCAGGGGTCAGCCATGCAATTAAGGATTCCTCAAAATGTACCATTCCTGAAAGTCATCTGAAAGAAAGAAATGTAGAAATGTAAAAATGAAGGATAGAAATGGAGCTTGGCTTGTTCCCCGTGAGAGAAGGGGAAATTGTTCTTGGGTCTTTGCTTTTCTCAGAGGACTACCTGCAGTTTTGCGGCATCTGAGAAGCTGCTTTTTCCACATGCACACACTGTTGGTTTCGAGCTGTTTTGTATGGATGGAGTGCATTTGTCAATGCCAGATTACTACAGGCTGCACAATGAGGTGGAATTATACCCCTGTCTCTCAGCACACAGTCAATGAGGCCAGCTGAGGGGGAAAAAAGGAACACAATACCAGACTATTAATGCAGGAGATTTCACAGCAGCGATTTCAAGAGGGCCAGCATAATAGAACAAAACCTTCGATGTTTGATCTGTGAATTAGCACAATAAGCTGAAAGATGAACCTTGCTCAATGTAGGTCACATAAGCAGATATCTCAACACTCCTCAAGAGAGATGTTTGCTCACCTATATTTGCGCTGTCTCCTTAAAGGCCTATATGTTAAATAGACTACAGCACTTCTGATAATTAATGCAAAATGGTGCACTAACCATTTCACTCACACTATAAACTGATGAAAAAGAGGGCTCATGTGTGCTGCCAAATGCATTTATACAGACCATAGGCTTTTACACTGCCCATCAAAGTTTTGGAGACTCTTCAAAATGCTATTTGGTTAATAAATGAGTGTGTTAAAGTTGTTATTTTGTTACTGTTAGTGTAGCATATTACAGGAAACATGTTAAGTTCTGGTTATTTAGAGGGTAACTGTTGCCTGGTGGTTAACCACCAGCTTTGTGAAGGTTGTTGTTTAGATTCCCTGAACTGGCAGGACATGACTGAAGTGTCCTTGAGCAGGGCAGCTAACTCCTCAGCTGCTCCATGGGTAGCGTGCCCACCACTTCGGGCATGTGTGCTCACTGCTCCCAGTGTGTGAATTCACTAGTGTGTATGTGTGTGTTTAAATGTGAAGGACAAATTCCCCTGTGTGCATGCAGAGTGGGTCTATGTACACATACAATTTTTGTTTCAAATATTTATTTGCAAGCACAAAAGTTAGTTTTTTTTTTTTTTGTTTTTTTTTTTTCCCATTTTTTGGTGTTTGCAGCATTTACAGTGAAGGCTAATTCTACAACTCAGCCAGTGACCCTTGATGAGTGTGGCATCTCCATTGTCAAAGCACTCAAACTAAAAAAAGACTGAATATATGCCATGCAAAAATGTAGGTGCCCCTGGTTAAAGTTATTATTGTGAAGAGTAGTACTAAAGTAGAAAATGAACTGATACCCAAAGTTATACAGTAAAAGATGAAACTTTCTTATAAATTCTGTAGTGTTATTTTGTTTTGTACAGTTACTGACTAAAAATAAGGTTAAGTTGAATGCCAGAAAACCAAAATAAACATTCCAATAGCTCCTAAAATTGCCAAACAAATCAAAATCCACATTTGACTGCATAATGCCTATTTCATAGTCCCCTGATATAAACATTATGAGATCAAAACTCCTCAACATATCCAGACTGCTAGATGGAGAACCATGATTATTACAGTTCCACTGTTCCATAGGTCAGTACTATACCCATCTAGCCAGAGCCTGTCAGCAACAGTAAAGACAAAAGTTGCTGAATGCCTTCATTAGAAAAAGGTGTCCAAAATCATTTGGACTTAGCATACTTCTCTGTAATAAAAATACACAATTGTCAAAAAGTTGCACCCAAAATGAACTGTTGGACTGCAATGCCATTTGCAGGAATGGAGTGTGTGCTTAACACCACAGTTACCATTGTGCCACCAGAGCTACAAGGCAGCACACTGAGCCGAGTTGTGTGTGGTGTGGGAGTCTCGTATGGAAACAGGCTAAATATAAAAAGGAAACATCTTCATTTAAACCTGAGAACATAATGGAATGAGTGCATGAGAGACACAAGCACTCCACAGAGTCACTTCATTACAGACAGTATCAAAATATAAATAACTAATACAAAGGTAGCAGTAACACAAAATATTTCACATTGAAGGCAAAAATTATTGACTTGGATTTACATTTTGAAAGGAAAAAGATATTTCAGTTGATGGAGTTTTATAAATCTCAGCCATAAATATCAACTCATTATTGTTCATCTTCATTACCTTCACTGTATGTTAGAAAATGCATAAAATAACCTTAAGCTAATTTTAAAATCTGGTGGATGCATAAGGTCATTTGGTGTCTTCAAAGTTCTGATGGGACGTGTACATAACTATTTAAAATTCTGCCACGACAAGCTAATGTGCACATCCCATAGACACAAATCATGTGCTCCAATGGGCCCTGGTGGTCATAAAACCGAGTGGCATATGACATGCCTCAAAAGACCATGCTGCAAATGGGAAATGGACAGGACAGGACAAGTTAGCCAAGCTTAGCTTAACATAACCTCACTGCCACATGTAACAAACAGCAACTATGACCCCGATCCAAACCTGTGAGTTCTCGTGGTGTCAGTGAATAAGCTGTGGAGAGGAATCCAAAGAGTGTGTGGACCATCTCTACACTCAGTTCAGAGAGCTGCCCCCCTCCTTCCCACACTCCCTATGCTTCTTGGGAGCAACTGAACCAGAACCAAGGCCAGAGATCCATCCGTCACAGTGACATATCCCTTGCTCATAACACGCTGACAACAACACAACTAGAGTCAGTGCATTTCTGCATTTGATATAAAGTATTAAAATACACACACACACACACACACACACACACACGCACACTACATCTGCACAATATCATATATCACATTTGAGTCATTATTGCTCCATTGAGTTTAGCAGTGCTGATATTGCAGACTTAAGCAATATGGAAATGAGGGTTTTATGTTCACTCTGGCCTTTCTGACCAATCACACGTGATCAGGGGTTTGGTTTGGTTGGAGGTTTACAAGCTAGCAATCATAAATAAAAAATAATGAAGGAACTCCATTTTTGTCATCGTAAATCTGATCAATGAGTTGCAAACAGTCTTTCAGTTTAATCTGATATGAAAGTTCTTTAAAGAGAAACATCACAGTGGTGCTGAACCAGGGGATGTAACATTTAAAATGCAGCCATATTTTTGTTACTATTCAAAACTGCCAGTGAAAGTAAACTATATCTAATATTAAAAGTGGACAAATGAATTCAAGACTATTTTGTCTTACAACGCGCTGGTGGTTTATGGACAATAGTATTGCGACACCTGCTCATTCACTGTTTCTTCCTAATGCAAGGGCACTCTTAAAAGTTGATCCTGCTTCTTTGGGAGTAATTGTCTCTACTGCCCAGGGAAGTCTTTGTACTAGATCTTGGAGTATTGCTGTGAGCATTTGATTGCATTCAGTTACAAGAGCCATAATGAGGTTAAAATATTGGATGATCACCACCCCAACCCATCCCAACTCCTCAAAATATCCCACAACTACTAGATGTAGAGCAATCTTTTCAGAGAACACAGTTCCACTGTACCACAGCCTAGTGCTAGGTTGTTTGATACCCCTCTAGTGCCTGTCAGCAACTGGTGCAATTAAAGTATTTGAATGCCTTCATTAGAAGGAGTGTTCACAAACATTTGGATATAATCTCAATCATAAAAATACACTCATTGTGAACAAGTAATTGCAACCAGAAGGAAGTGTCAGACTCCAATGCTATTTGGAAGGAAGTTAAAGGTTGCCAAATTTTGTAGGCACTGATGTAGGCAGAAGTAGTCACATACAGAAGTAGTGTCTCTCAGTATGGCGTTGGGTATAATGCAATATGCCAGACATGTTAAATGGATTTATAGAGGTTGCTAATGGTGTCCAGTGATAATCCATTCCATGCAGCTAAAATATTCTCACTCAGTTCCTGCAGATTTTGTGGTAGTGGGGGAGTGTTAATAACATATGCAATAGCATCCCACACATTTTGGGGATGGGTCTGGAGATGTGACTGGCCATGGCATAATATCTGTCTTCAAGGAAAGCTCTTGAGCAACGGTATGCAGATGAGTGCACTGGAGTATAAATTCAGAAAAGGCAGGGCCACTGGCACCTGTCAAAATGCCTGTAATGAAGACTAAAGGTGATCTGGCAATGAAACAAAATGCACCCCTTACCATGATTCTAGGCTTTATAGATGTGTGATGCATGGCAAAAAACTGTTGCTCTTGGTGCTGACCACAGATTCATTAGTCATCTCCACCAAGCAAGACAGTAAGACAGTTGTGTAATGCAATCGGTTGATCCCCTCAATGTGCAACTAATTTCTTGATTATGAATGTACTTTATTCTTTTTAATGAATAGCCAGATTAATTTAGAACTGTAGTAAAATAAATGCCTAAATCAGGTGATGTTTTATAAGAATTTTGTGTAAAGTTGCCAACTTTACAACATCTTTGTTTACATCTTAATGATTTAATAACACAGAATTCTGGTGTCTGCTAATGGATTTACATTTTGCTGCTGTCCAGTGAAAATCATGTATCTCTATTTTTGTCTGTCTGTGGATTTTTTCATGGCTCGAACCCTGTGCCTGCTCTGTACATGGTGTAAATAGTTCTGGACGAACAGACCAATTGAAATGCTCTAAAATTACATTTACTTATTCTTGTTTTACATTAACTCCCATTCAAAGTTAATAAAAGTAATGTTGGCATTTTGGAGATACTTGTTTTCATTGGACAGCAATCAAATGTAATGTAGCACAATCACCATTTACAGCAATACAAATGCATTTTATCCATAAACATAGTCCTAATCAGAGCTTGCCAGCTCTTTTTGTTTGTTTAGTTTGCTTTTTGTTGTTTTGAAGATATAAATACTGAAATGTTTATTACAAAATTGCTTTAGTAGGCCTTGACATCAACCAGTATCTTGTGAATGAGACCAAAGACTCTAAAATTGCTGCCTGTGTATTTCTACTCCACATTAATTTCATTTGGCATCAGCATACAGAAACCAAAGGACTAACTAAACCTGAAAGGCAGTCTTGGCACAAACACAGGCACAGGACCATATTCATTATTCAGACAGGCCCAGGTTCTATTGATTGCAGAAGTGCAGTCCAAATTGAGAGTGAGATAGAAGACGTCTAAGTGTGAGGGTGCATTTAGAAGTACATCAAACCCATCTTTTTGTGCCTGTAATTGCATGGCACTGTCTGTGCCACAGGCTCTCTCAAACTGATCTGCAGTCAAGGTGTCAGCCATTTTGAAGTAATATGAGTGGGCAAATTAATTAGGGCTCTGCGGAGAAGAGAAAGCTCAGCCTAGGAGAAGACCACCACAGCCATTAGAATCTTTGAAGACAAAAAGAGGATGATATCAGGTGCAAACTCTTTTCTGCGTCTGTCAAACAAGTCTTCGTTATATGTTCTAGTGCCACGAACTAGTGAGTCGAACAAAATGGATCTACTTTTACATTAAGACAACTACCTTGGACTTGAACCAAGATTCAATTTGCATTTTGAAATGTCATTTTAGCTGTAAATGCCATGAGTGCATTCATGATAGCACATGGGGAAAAAGGCCTTTTCTGGGCTTTTGATAATTACAAGCAGACGCATGCACAAGCATGTGCATTATTAAAAGACGATCTCCAGGTCAGATCACTTTGATGAGAGATATACAGCCCCGTAGAACCAGACATGACATTCAGTCAAATCAAACAGTTATGCAAATGTCATTTGTGTTGGTAGAAGATATCTGGACCTTCATATTCAATGTACAGGGCTTACCTTATACTGGATCAAGTCAGATCAGAAACCTGCCAAACCGGCACTGTTTTAGTGAACCCAATCATGTTAAATTTTATGTACATTAAGGTGAATTAATAAAAATGTAACTTAATTTTGTAGAAGCAAATCAACATGTATATGTACTGAATTTAACCTCCACAGCAGCAATCATTTTCATCAGGATCTGTTGAGAAAGAAGCTAACCATGATTAAATATTGCCCTGAAAATATAATACATCAAAAATAATCAAAAATGTGTAATCA
Source organism: Acestrorhynchus altus (assembly GCA_034509495.1). Taxonomy (NCBI): domain Eukaryota; kingdom Metazoa; phylum Chordata; class Actinopteri; order Characiformes; family Acestrorhynchidae; genus Acestrorhynchus; species Acestrorhynchus altus. The sequence goes on from CM067505.1 coordinate 23,313,816, forward strand.
AAGAAATCACATGTCTCTAGCTAATATACTAACCTCAAACTAATATGATAAGTCCTTCACCCTTTAATCAGCGAAAGGACTGAATCAAGGCTGAACAACCTCTGTGTATTCTCAAGCTTGACATCAATAGAGGCCATAAAACAATTGTCTACTTTTTTCAAGGTACAGAGACTTCACACATAACAAACACTGCATCAAAATTTCAGCAGAGAAACAGTATGGTCTCATGAAAATGCAATTTACACATCATTATCATTTTAGAATGTACACTTACAGGGCATTCATAACATCTGGTGTTATAAGTCATAGGTTGTTGGTTTGAAAATATCATTTTGTACTGGATGTATGTTATGCATGGAAAATTACAGTCATGATTGATTGTAAAATAAAATGTAAAGTCAAGTTTGGGATGGTTGTCAAAATCAAAACAGACTGAATGTATGATATGAACTTCATTTGAACTTTATGTCTACCTAATATTCACAAACCTCCAGTTCACAATATTTTAAGTTTGAGATCACTGATCAGGAGGGCACAGTACAGGGATATGGAGGGGCATGAGGTTGTGGGTTTAATCTCCACTCAGGCTGTTGCCTATAAGGAGTGTTCTCCCTGTGTCCATGTAGGTTTCCTCCCACCTTTCCTCCACTTTCCTCCGGGTTTCCTACCACCTCCAAACAATACATGAGGTAGGTGAACTAGGTGTGAGCTTGTGAGTAAATGTTTGTGTGTGGTGCTCTGTGATGGACTGGCACCCTGTCAAAAGAGTATTCATGCCTTGCACTCTGTAAAACCATGTCCCTGATCAGATGAAGACCATTAACGTCTACTCACTGTCTGATCTTGCCTTCATCTTACCAGAAGATCAGACAATGCATGTAAACCTCTGGATGAAAATGTTTTGATTGTGTCTTGATTCCCAGAGCAACTAGGTCACCAAGTGTTATCAAGCCAAAATAATCTTAAACATAACACACACACACACACACACACACACACACACACACACACACACACACACACACACACACACACACACACACACACACCTTGGGATAATGTATAGGGCCCTATGAAATCTGTTTAATGGTTTTCCCCATTGATATTCTGTCCTGCTAAGATCATCCCTTGTTGTTAGAGAGTGAACTTCTGTTAGGTCAGATATGTAGAGCACCTGGTCAAAAGAATATATGCAGTAAAGTAAATGTTTCTACAGCCATTAGCCTGCTGAACTTAATCAATTATTCATCTGTACAGTAATTTTATGTTAAAAAATATTTTAAAAATACATTCACAAAAAAAGAAAGAAAACAGTATGACACTGGTATCTAGCAGTCAGTGTTTAAACTGTGTTTAACAGTCTGCTACCAATCATTGCATATACATTATTAACTAAAAGTCAATGCTATATTTTTGAGAATTGATACAGTATTATATAATATCCTAATACTCTGGTAAATCAATATTTTCTTGCTCTCCTAGTAAGAGGAAACCAATGCATCCAGAGGTAACTCATACAGAAGCAGGGAAAAATAGCCAAACTCGTCACAACCAGAGATCAGGACAAGAATCAACCCCACAGCCTCAAGCCAGTGGAGTTGTGTGGCATACATTACCTGCTGCTCCACCATGCTAACTTTCCTAATCAATACTATTAAACTGCAAAATCCACAAGTTGTGACACCATTACCGCTAAACCAATACACATGATACATTGCCCAGCAATACCTTATTGCAGCTTATCAATGTGTCAGCCTTCATGCTGGAGCAATTGGGTTTCTTTCAGTCCAACGCAACAACTATTGGCCATAATTTTGCCTGCATATTAAAAGATTCAATAAGATTTCATGCTTTCATGAAATAGATCATTTTATTAGTTGGAAGCAGATTTTACTGCAGGTAAAATACATCAAAAAGTCTAGATTTCACCTCAATAACTACTTGGTTTATTAAGTTTTTTTTTTTTTTTTTTTTTTTTTTTTTTTTTACCTACTTAAGTAGGAGACTTCTAAAAGGCTTTAATACTTCCAATTCTTATGCTCCTTTCATAATTTGTATTCTTTCTAAAACAAAGAAACCAGATCCATGAAGACACCCAGTTCCCAGAAAGATGTTTTACTGAAGAATCATGAAAGGCTTCAAAGAATGATTAAAATAATAACTGACTCACAAGCTTAGAATAAAGCCATATGGAGATCTTACTGTTTTTGCCTACAAACGAATGGTTCATTACCAACTTCAACATATCCCGCTCACCAATTAGCCTCTGCCCGTGCCGACTCTGGAATGAAATCAAAACGCTGTGGCATGGCACGCTGCAGCATCCTTTGAAAAACAGAAGGTAAACAGCAGCACAGGGCCACACACTCTCTCAAATAAAGGTAATGCTTTATTTCTTTCAGAGGTTGAAACATGAGTTTGCGGTTTGTGGATTTTATCCTTTTCTGTCAACACATTCTCAAAGGAATGCACACTTGGGATTCGTGAGTAGCGTTCGTTGGTTCAGTGGCTTGTCACTGCATAGGTTTTTCAGTGTGAGAACTTGCTTCCTGATCAAGAGACAACTGTTGTGACAAACAGCAACTACAAATTTGTGGGCCTGAAATGTATTAACTAGTTATTCAAATTAATTCACTAAAGCCTTTGTCTGTGACTGAATTTGATCCTAAAGTGTAGGATGGAGGTGACATAAATTTCAGGGTTCAAGCAAAAGACTTTTGGCTTACATATCACTGCACACGGACAAACACTCCGGCTGAAACCAAGGGTACAAGCGCTTCCCAAACATTTATTCAAGACAAAACCTACTCCAACAGCTTCCATAGCCAGACTGTCTTTGCACCTCCAATATTAAAAGGCTAAGAGACCTTGGTTTAAGTCTGCATGCTCTGTACCCAGCTGCCTTATTCACGGCAAAGATTTATATTTAAATGATTTCAAATTACTGAGCAGTCTGGCTGGCTTTACCCTCTATTCCAGAGTGACCTAATTAGGCAAAAATATATGCCCAATACCCTCAAAACAGCTCCAAAATAATTCCAGACCACTCTCAAAACACTGAACTCATCAAACTTTGATGCTGGCTCAAGTCAGTAAATGTCAGCTGTGGACTTTGGGATGTTGCATGTACAGCTTTTATGAGGAGAGGGCATGGCAAAGGCTCAACAACATCAACACTGGCCCACCCGCCTGTCCAGCCCATACACACACATAATCAGTGAGTGAAACAGAGGGAAACACTGCAGCCGGCCAAACCAAGCTGTGTGAAAAGCACATGTGCCTCTGTGTGTGTGTGTGTGTGTGTGTGTGTGTGTGTGTGTGTGTGTGTGTTATTTTTGATAATAAGCCTTATCAACATTGTCCATCATCTGCATCGGCCGATAACCTAGCTGTCGGCATGGTAAAAGGGGCAGATTAGACACTGCAGAACAGGCCTGAGTGGGTGTGACCCGATTAAGGCCAGGATTTCAATATCTGAATGAAATATCTGATTCTCGTTAGGTAACATCAGTCAGTGTGGCCCAAAGCCTCTGCAGTCCCCTTCTCGCATGTCAGACTTGGACCTCACCACTGGACTTCACCACTGCTTCATGCCCAACTTTGGCCTGTGGATTTAATCTGAGCACAACCTTATCTGCAGTTGAAACACACAACAAACAACAAACACGTTCACATTTCAGTGGTACTGGCTCAAGCTATGAGAAACAGTTTTTCTCTCTGTGCCCACACAGAAAAAAAAGCCAAACAATCACACACGGGTAGAGACAGTAAGACCACAGCCAGAAAATGTAGCCAGGCTCAAACCAAGGGGGGTATGATTAAAAAATACATCAAACCCGCAACATCTGATTAACATTTTACAGACTTGGCCTTTGACCCAAAATTGTTTTCTTTTTTTTTTTTCTTTTTTTTTTCTTTTTTTTTAAAGATCTTTGTAATTACAAACCAGTGATAATATGGCCAAAAATGAGTTGGTATCAAGCTGTGAGTAAAACTCCTTCTGATCCAAAGAATTCAGTAAGGCAACAGAAGGCCGAAAAAAAAAAAAGTTACCCTGCAACACCAACACTGACAAAGCTTTTTAACTAAATTCAGTAGATTCAACTGATATATTGTTTTATATATTTAAATATGTTTAGATACAGTACTTTTCAAATGGCAATGTGAGTACTGGATACTCTTCTGGAAAATAAGTATTGATATTGGAACATCCATTTTCTGAACCACTTATTCCTGAATAGGGTCACGGGTGAGCCGGTAACTCTGAGCGCAAGGGTGGGAATCAACCCTAGACAGGGCGCTAATCCATCATAGGGCACGCACACACACTAAGGGCCACTTTAGTGTCACCAATTATGCATGTCTTTGGGGGAAACCAGAGGAAACCCACGTGAAGAGGGGGAGAACATGCAAACTCCACACAGAAACTTCCCAGGTCACCCCACCCGGGGATCGAACCCAGGTCCTACTTGGTGTGAGGCAACAGCACTATCCACTGTGCCAGTGAAGTCAATGGTAGCCACCTAATGAACAGGAATAGAGCAACATTCACATCCCTTTTCATGCCTTTCTGCATTCTGACTTTACATCTACAAGGTGAACCAAGTATGTATTTCTAATAGAGTGGACAAAGTGTACACACTAACATGCCACCACAATGTCAGTGTCACTGTTATGGTCCTGTAGGGTCCTGACCATTGAAGAACAGGATGAAACCAGGCCAACAAATATGCAGAGAAACAGATGGGTCACAGTCTGTAACCCTAGAACTACAAAATGCTCCTGTATGGCAAGCAGAGTTGAGAAAATTGATAAAATGGGTTTTGATAATCATAGATACAGTCTAGAGAGAGATAATGTGAACCAAAGACTCCCAGCAGCAGCATATGTACGATAAACTTGGCTTACCTTGCCGTACATCCCTGGGAGCTATGGCAATGGCATTCTTGGAATGCAGCTGGGTAACACAGCAGTCGTCTGGCGGAGGCAGCAGCACACTGGAGCTGGGATCCAGAGAGTGGTTGTGGGGGGTAGCAGGCAGCAGGGGGACAGGAGGGCCCGCATTCGGACACACACAGCCTGTCTGGGTGATGCTGCAGCCCACGCTGTCCCGACTGGAACCCCAACCAGAGCGCAGGCATTCCTCAAACCAGCGGCACAGCACTCCACAGGTAAACTGGCTGGAATTCTCATTGTTGATCAGCAGCACTTCCACTAGCCTAAAGTCCAAGGTCTCAGTGGACAGAGGCACCTTTGCCTCTGACAACCTCTCCTCACCTTCTTCAGAGTCTTGGCTTGAGTGAGCACTGAGGCACAGCTGCACAAAGTTCTTGTCAAATTGCAAAAAGGTGTGAGGTCCAGGTACCAGGCACAGCTCCACAGCCTCTGGGTCAAGGGTGTGTTGAGGTGGGCCACACGTTTGGTTGGCCAGGTAGTGGTCCAGAGGCAGAACAAGTGGAGAGAAGGCCAGGCATACTCCAGCGTGACGATTGAAGCGGAAGTAGAGAGAGTACTTGGTGGGGTCAGGGTTCTCCACCGTCCAGGAACAGCCAGAGGCCAGACCCAGGGGGCTTGGGAAGAGGTCCCTGAGTGAGAAGGAGCCGTACAAGACCCCGGCCACCAGAGAGGAGCAGGGGGTAGCCTGACCCAGTGGCTCCACAGCCCAGGCCAGCGCAAGAATGGACGACAGCACAGACAGGCAGAGCTGACCAGCAGTGTTCATCCTATGTCATTTGTCCTGCAGAAAAACCAGAAAGACATAAGCATGTTTAGAGAGATTATTTGGCATTTGGTTTCATTATCCTCTATAAAAAGTGGTTATTCAAGAGTTTTATATGAACAGCAAATGACTATCAGTGTGCTTTTTAACACATTTTTGAATATTCTAAATAATAAAATATTTAATATCAATATTAAAGTGGTAGAGGGAGCATTTGGTTGAGTACTTTGATTTTCTAGCCTTTGGATTTTGATTAGTGTTCATTCAAAGTGTCTTCAAAAACTTCAATAAAGTACCATGGGGCAGCTGTGATAATGGAACCAGCCTTTGTGACTCGAAGAGTTGATTTATGTGCAAGACAACAGTGCCCACCACTCCTGGCATGTGTGCTCACTGCCCCTAGACAAAATCTATGTGCATATATATATATATATATGCACATAGATTTTGTCTAAATATATAATATTATGTATATATATATATATATATATATATATATATATATATATATATATATTTATATATACACAAACTGTACCGTACATACATTTACCTGAACAGTATGCATTTTGATGCCTTTTTTCACATAATGTTATGAGTGTAGGCAACGCATGAATTCACACCAGCTTTTGGCCTACCACATAGTAGCTGGCCATTTTCAAAACGCAGTGGCTTAATCCTGTTTGAAATATTTTCTCATTGCACAGCATTATGGCACCCCAAAGCAAAATATATCTAACTGTAAATTACAGGAAGGCATCAAATTTGACAGACAGAAACTGAGGCAGAAAAGAAAGTTTGGAAACTTTGTTACTTGAGTAACTGATTCATTAAGAGATTTACATTGTTAATCCTCCTTAATCTGTCCTGTGGAGAGACACAGGGAAACGCTTTGTTTAATATTAATTTCATGAGTAAACAGCCTCGTGGCCAGACAGAGGGGGTTGTGAAAGCAGAGAAGAGAGGAAATGCTGGAGAAGAGCAAGGATAAAAAGAGAAAGACAGAGGAAGAGCGTGGAAGTGTGTCACAAATCCGGCCACTTTAGTGCTTTGACAGTGTTAATGAAGCAGAGAGTTTTTCTGTAAATCAGCCTCTCTCTCTCTCTCTCTCTCTCTCTCTCTCTCTCTCTCTCTCTCTCTCTCTCTCTCTCTCTCTCTCGCTACACCTCCTGTTCTTGACTGCTAGACGGCTCCCCGCCATCCATTCATTTTCCCCCAGCTGCATGCCCGGTCCTAATTCAGCTCCTACGCCTCTGCTTTCACTCTTCATTCAGCCTCGACGCACACTCGCGTCAGCCTCTCTCCCTTAATTACATATGACACTAGAAACATTAAGCATTTAAACCCTGTCAGCTCAGTGCCACATCCTTCCATTTCTCTCCATCTCTCTGTCACTTCATGCCATTTTTCACCCTCCCTAGCTTTCCATATGTCCCTCCCTGGATCGATAGATGGATGTGCGTGACTTAGACTTTTTTTCTCCTCCCCACTCTCCTCTAGCTTGTTTGTCATTCTGCTTCACCCACCCTCTCTTTTTCTCCCTCTCAATCACTCTCGTGCTGTGACTGCTACTGCCGCTGACACCGTCTCCTCCCTACTTCTCCCTCTCTGTTTCCTGCCCTCTCTCTGTCTCTTTCTCTCTGTTTTCTATACTTTCCCTGTGCAGCCTGGCAAATCGGCCCATAGCTGTAGATCTTTATGTGTGAAGGTTGAAGACCTATGTGCTTTGGCAGCTGCCATGCACATGCACGAGTACACACACACACACACACACACACACACACACACACACACACACACATACACACACACACACACACAAGTTCCCAATGGCACACACAAATAATTTGTTACAGATATTAAATAACCCTCTTTAACATCTGTCTGAACAAGTTCAGGTTCAAGGCACAAGCAACAAAAATTAACATTTAAATTATTTAGCATTGAAAGCAAGAAAGAAACAGGAAGAGACACATACTATATTATTATGAGCTGATTAAAAATAGCCAGAAGTATCAGCTTATTGAGTGCCTTGATTGAGATTGTAAATCCAATAGTAACTCCAAAAAGGTTGTGGACAAAATAAATTGAAGCTTAAAAGGTGCAGCAATCACAAAATATACAAAATGACCACATGGAAAGGTGCTTATTTATTCAACACTATGCTCTTTATTCAGATGAAAATTGAGACTGCATAAGGCACATAGGGGAATGCCAAAAAGTATTCAGTAACAGACCATATTGTACCTATAAGATTCCAGGCACATGCTAACTAACTCCTGTTATTCTCACATCATGAAGCAATGAGGCATCTCAGAATGGATCAAGATAATGAATAAACTAAAATAATGAAATAAATAATCATTTAAAATGGACATTGTGGGACCACATTATTCAAGTCAATCCACTTGCACAAGGAAGTGGGAAGTCACAGGAAAATTAGTGATTTAATTAATTTATTTTTTTATTTTTACATAGAGTTTGAGAACATGATCAAAGAAACTAAATAAATTGGGACTTATAACAATTGTGCAAAATTCGATACACCACCAAAACTGCCTGCAATCAAATAGACTTTACTTTCATCTTTTATCTCAAGCTACGCTTCCTCTTCAGATCTGAGAAAACATCCATGGGTGTTTCTATCCATCTTTCCACTGTGAGAAGATTACTCCATACTGTGGGTCTGTAAAGATACCCCAACAGGCATTTCACTGTTTAGCCAACACAGAATCAATGTTATTGTCATGTTTGAATCAATGACGAATAAACCATTGATTTTAAAAGGTGAATCAACATTGATATTGATATTGTTACCCTTTTCACAACCATTTAACATTAAACATTATTTCAATGTTTTGTATTTTTTTTTGTTTATTTGTTTGTTTGTTTGACATTATTTCAACCATATTCAATGTTGAAGGTCAATCACGTGTTAGCTTGGACAAAACTAACCAAAAAAGCTTTGACTGAGAAAAGCAAATTAATTAATTTATTAATTAATTATTAATTAATAATTTATTTATTAATTAATTCATTGCAAATTAAATGGCTGAAGCTGCTGGTATTCTCACAACACATCAGACCTCAATATCATTAATTGAAGGAATGGGAAAATGCCTATTTCTGCAGATCACATGAAAAAGAATGGTAGCAATAAGAAAGGCAATCCACTGATGCACATATGCAACCGCACATATGTAATGTGTGTGTGTGTGTGTGTGTGTGTGTTTGTGTGTGTGCGTGTGCGTGTGTGTGTGTGCCTGTGCGTGTGCCTGTGTGTGTGTAAGTTTGTGTGTGTGTGTGTGTGTCCCAGGCTGTGTCTTATTCAGATGGGAGACAACAAAACAAATGTATGAATCATTACAGCACACAGTAACCCATTAAGACAACTGTCCATACACAACAAGCCTATAAACAACAAAGAAACTGTCCATCACAGAGAAACAGGTTTATTTCTGTATGCTATTTAGGTGTTCCCAGACACGGGCTCTGAGGAAAATAAATGCACTGCAATAGAAAAATGGAGGTATAATCAAAGAGAGGGCTAGTAGACATGGAGGGATGGCTTTTGATTGTTCGACTTTTGAGGAACAGCAATTGCCCCTGATCTCCACCACTGGCTCGTTTAATTGGCTGTGGAGTTGGAGGTGAGAGTACAAATGCCTGTTAGTTAATGAGGACCATTTTGGATCAAGAGAGGCACAGACAGCTACAAGGCTGCTTGTATATTTCTCATAATGTTACATTATGAGAGTGTGACAACTGACCGATTAACAATCAGGTATCAAATAGGTATCAAAGTATATTTTGTTAAAGGCTTAAAGTTGAGTCACACCTTCAAACCTCCTGGTGGTTTGAAAAGCTTTTGTTATAACACTATAAATCTTTGTACCTCTAAGTGGTAATGAGCAGACCATATGATATATGCTTCTCTCATAAGTGGGCACTTGAATAAACTTACACATAATTAAACAAGAAAAGGGTCATTCTATTAATACAGCAGCAGCTTCCAAGTAGCACTAACTTCATTGTAAATATAATGTGATAGGCAGTGTTGTGAATAATGCTCTTGATCTAAGACTTCTCAGACTATACACTTACATTTGGATGTATTATATTTATCGCTCCTGTCATATTATTGTTTGCAATACACCGTGGTACACTTTACAGCAAAGCTCCTACCATAATAATGCACATGTAAGTGAATGTAATGCAGCAATGTGAACAGTACTAAGCTACCTATTTATGTCTATGTAACCAGAGTCCACCTTGCATTTAGTCTGATGCAAGGTCACCCTTACTCTGTGTTGTGTTGTGTGGGATTGTGGAAGGACATAAAGAAGAACTATGGATGCTGGTACTGGGAATCATTTATTTGAAAGGGAATGTTCAGCAGATGTTCAGATGTTTAAGACAGGAAAAAAAAATGAAAGCACCCAGCCAACCAAGTCTTCTTGCCTTAGTCTCTCTCTAAAGCAGTGCTCTAAACAGACTGGAGAGAGCAGATCTGATGCAAGAGATGAAGCACCAGCTCTGCCCATGAAACAATACCTGTTACACCTAGAGTTTGAATTTTTTTTTTTTTATAAATGTGTATAACTTAGTTTTAATTATATCCCTAGTTTACTTATCTGTGGTTACTTATGTCTTAATAGCTTGCATGGTAGTAGAAGATTAGCAAATTAAGAAATTCATTGTAACTGCATTTTTGCGGTGCATATGACAATAAAACTCTTGTATATAGAATGAGACTGGAGTAGGTATATTGTATGTTTAAGGCGGCACTGCGTCCTTGGGGGTAATGGAGGGCTTGGAAGCTAACAGAAGCCAAAGAGAGGAAGCTCTTCAGCGGGATCAAAGGGCCAACAGTGGGCTCTCCAACCAGCTTGTGCAACATAGTAATGACCCTTCAAATGCACTAGAAGAGCACACTGGACACACACAGAAAACCAAGCCAGGTTAAGGGTATGTGAAATGCCTTTGGGAGCCACGCCAAGAGGTCCACAAGCCTCCAAATGAGGTTAACAAGTACTCTTCTGAGTGTGATCAGATAGAGCTTCAGAAAGATAAAGAGCTGAGAGAAAACATGTCATAATGACTTGTCATCCCCTACCAAGTGGTGACACTGCCAGACTTGGTGGTTTAAAAGTGAGCAAACTGAGGCTTCACTGCAAAGTACAAAGAACATGTGGCCTAAAGCCATGTTTACTACTCAACTCAAAAAACTAATACAGGATAACGTCTATGTTAAGTTTTATAATTATTGACACAGACACAGAAGTGCTACTAGAGTGTTTAAATACTGTGTCCATTCACTGTCCACTCAACTCCTACCTACCTGGTCAACCGTGTAGATGTAAATACAGAGACAGAAAATCTGTTGATGCACAGTTTGTGTTGGCCATCCTCTTGTCCTTAATTAGTGCTCACAAGACACAGGATCCTGGAGGCTGGATATTTTGGTTGGAGGAATATTATCAGTTCAGCAGTGATTTAAAAACTCCAGCAGCACTGCTGTGTTTGATCTACTTGTACCAGTACAACAGACACTAACACACTGATAGTGTTACCTCATAATCACCTGATAATGTTAGATTACATTTTATTTAAGGGCTTCAACTGAGCGAGCTACCTAGTTTTTTTTCTGCATGTCTAATCAGATAGCAAGAGCAGAATATATTGTGTTTTAAGGAAAATATAATTTTACTCCATGAAAGAGTAAGAGAGAATGTGAGCTTGTCAGGAGTTTATTAGGAGTCTTTTAAGAACAGTGGTGTTATCTTGCCAGATTTGATATGATATCACAGCAACAGAGCTGGCCAATCAGTGCTCTGCAAGCCACATGCCACATTTTAGTCCTGACTTGGCTAACTTGGAACAATAAGCAAACAGATATGAAAATAATACTCTGTTTCATGTATGAGATACCAAATGTGTCTAGTGGAAAACCAAAAAGCTAGCGAGTAGAGTGGAGTAGAATAGTGCAGGTACCATGCAGTGGAAAAGTGCCATAATATATTTATGGACCAGAATTCATAGTACGGACCCCTTTCCCAACAGAAGTTAAGGCAGGACTGCAGCACATTAACTCTTACAACCCAAGATCCACACTTTGCTGGAAGTACCATGTTGTAATCTATGCTTCATTACTCAGGATCAGAGTAACTTACAAACATGATACACATACCATAATAAACAACATGACATACACTATCTAAACATGGTGTTCTAATCCAGGTGGGATTGTCACATGTTTCGAGCAGATTTAAATCCCAGTTTAAATGCCAAAGGAGCTGTGAACATGTGTACACACCGTTGTACAATGTTCAAAACACATGTGCTGTGTAGAACATTCCATTATGCAGTGTTCTAGAATGCTTTCTCACAATGCCTACTGTTCCAGAATGCTCTCAAATGACAGTATTCAACAAGGTTTTCAGACATTTTCTGTTCTGGAATGTTCTTCCATCTACATTCTAGAATATCCCCTATTTATAATGTTCTAATCATCCCCATTGTTGTGGTTCTAAATCACTGAACATTCACATTGTTGTAGAGTGAACTCCTCAATCATACTGTTGCAGAATGTTCTACCCGCATATGCTGTGCTGGAACATTCAAGAAAGCTCTTTCCTCATTCATAATGTTCTAGAATAATCTACCCAATCACACTTGAAATGTTTTCACCATTCAACGTTCTATAAAGTTCTCACACTGTTTTAGAATGTTCTCGTCCTATAGTGTTTTGCAGTGTTTTCACATTGTTCAAGAATGCACCTTTGTTAACCATACACACAGGTCCTTGAAATATTCTAAAACTGCTAAGACTTTTGGGGTGTGGGACTTGTTGGACCTGGACCTGCATGCTCTGGACTTTAGTAAAGTTTGAGGTCAGTGCTAATGGTTAGGGATTTGCCCTGCTTAAGCATTTTATTCTTGGTTAGTGAGTGTATAGTGACTGTTCTATCAAAACATTGACCCATTTCAGCAATTTGGGTATAAGGCCTTTAGCAGAAAGCAGTGAGCAGAAAAAAGGAGTGGTTCCGCTTCACAAATCAGGACACCCAGAGAGAGAGTTCACCCCCGTACCCAACCACCCCCCTACACCGTCCTCCCCACCCCCTGCACAAACACACACACACACATACACACCACTGTTTCATCCGGAGTCCTCTGCACTGCTGAGGAATGGGATTAAGGATTAGGAATAGCACTTTGCTCCTCAGTGACATATGACCAAACCCTGTTTGAAAATGTCCAACGGCACAAGAGAACATCCCATATGAGAAGAAGAGCAAAAGGTTCATTGGCAGTTAGCAAGGTCATTCCGACCCACACACTGGAAGACTAAATTACATTTTTGAGAGTGCACATGGGGTGTTCAGGGCTATTTTACCTCTACCCCTCAGGCCTAGCTGGTGAAGAGTGGGCTGAAGATGGCTAGCACTGAGGCCATCCTTCATCGACGTGCTTACTCTGCCCATTAGACCTGCCATGCTTTGGCCATTGATTTATTCATTTGCACTGCAGGGGGCTAATAAGCGGGAAAGCATAGGGAACAGAGTTTAATTTTCTAGGGACAAAGGAGACATTGAGACAATTACAGGCAGTGGAAAATACAAGGAACAATGCAATCCTGAAGGTTACTAATTTCCACAAAAATACATAGAAAAAAAAAAAAAAAATGAAACCGTGGCATCCTCCCAACATACTACAATGGAATGAACTTCCTATCAAATAGCATTACGGTTATGAAAGCTTTCAACTGACACAAAATCGATTCAGTTCACAATTAAGTGGTTTTCAATTGAATTCTAAAATATTTTTTGTAAATCAAAAACAATCCAATACATTCAGCCATTTGTCTTCTTATCCACTGGTCCTGATCAGGTTCACAGTGGGTCAGAAATCCACCAGGAATCATTGCAGGGTGTCAGTCCACCACAAAATACCACACACACCCATTCACTTAGGGGCAACAAACGCACATAAACAATTTTGCTTTGTTGTGGGCAATTATGAGAAGCAAAAGGTTGAGAACCCCTGCATTAGGAGGAATTCAAACCTATGTACTGAGAAAAGTAATGTACTGTTGGAACAATTAATGGCGTACTATATGGGAAAGACTATAGCTAATGCATAATCTGCCTATGCTGTGAAACAGCTTCCAATATGGCAATCCAGTGCAGCTGAGGCAGACTGATAACTAATCAATGTGGTCTAGCTGGAAGTGTGAAGCATGTTTGACAGGTAAAGCCATGTCAGCAAAAATCTTTCTTATGGGCTTTAGTGATGTAGCTGAGGTCAGACTGCATGTAAAATGCCACCTTACACTCAAGCTTGTACTCAAGACAACACAATCTGTCCCAGAGCAATGAAATACATGCTTAAAAAAGGTTCTGTGCAAAACAGAGATCAAAACTGCTGGAACATGAAGGCATCTTCACTTCCCAGATACTGTTTACTTAAAAAAGGAAGAAAAAAAAAAAAAGATGTCCTAGGAGAAGTAACCATAGCAACATGTCTCTCTCCACAGCTCTGAGAGTTTTAATTTGGTTTAGTTTGATTTTTTTTTCCCCACTGTTTTTACTCAAATGGAGCCCATTCAAAGATGTATAAAGAGCATTCCTGAGCACGTACTTGCACATAGGCCAAGATCAGATGTGAGGCGGTTCTCTGCAGTTCTCGCAGGGGGATATAGTGACTGATAACAATGGCATAAACCCAAGTTGCTTTCATAATGGTCTAACTGCAGCAGAACACATGTTCTGCCTGTAAAACAAGAAAGATGAGCACCTTTCCACCCATGCTATTTCATCAGCTCTATTGCAGCAAAAGCATCAGAATGAGAATGTGCATGTGCATGCATGCGTGTGTATGTGTGTGTGTGTGTGTGAGTGTGTGTGTGTGTGTGTGTGTGTGTGTGTGTGTGTGTGTGTGTGTGTGTGTGTGTGTGTGTGTGTGCGTGTGTAAATGCAGGAATACAGCAATATAGCAAGATGAATATTTCCTTGCCTTTGGGGTACCGTGATAAATTCATGGCATTTGTAAGTGAGATTTACTTGAGCTTGCTAGGAGAACAAAGCCTTAGCACGTGAGTGGGAAGCTACAATAGTGTTCCAAACAGGTGTCAGACACACGCTGCCAGACTCAGCCCCCCAACCATCACAACCACTGCTCGCCACCCCCACACGCATCATCTGACTTAGTGATGCGTGGCACACTCTTTATCAGCCTGTGTCTCCTCAGCAGGGGGGCGGAGAGAGGTGGATCAGGGCACTTTCTCTTATTCACTTACACAGAGATGCCATGACACTGTAGTGTGATTATGCATGCATGAGATTAGGAAGGAAATGAATTCATATGCATGCACTGACATGATAAGTAGTCAAAACATTAATACACACACACACACACACACACACACACACACACACACACACACACACACACACACACACACACACACACAGAGGCACTCTAAACACGCAAAGCTTAGATTTAAAGGAACCCACCAAGAGTACTTGAGAGCATCAATAATGCAGCTACACACTAAATTCAGGGCTTTTAAACAGTCTTTTCTTTTCTTTTCTTGGCAAGACAAAAAGCAAGCTCCCTCTGTTCCATCCATTGTTGTTGGTGAAAACACATCACACTGCTTCAAGAGCAGAGACAGCCCAATGAGAGAAAGAGTGCTGCAATAAGTGAGAACATGGCCTGAAAGCATGTGAAGGCTGCAGAGGGTCTGACCTTTTCAATCAAGTCGATCAAGAAAAACCCATGGCATGACAGGTCTGACAACTGTGGAGAGAACAACTGTGCCCATCACATCGTCAGAGAAAAGGGGGCTGCAGAGCACTGTGTAGGTCAAAGGCCTATGTTGAATGATTAAAACATAAGTTTGAATGTGCCTTGTTTAGTATCTGAAGAAAAAAGTAGACTTTGTCATGGAAGTAGTCATGGAAACAAGGGATGTCCAACAAGTTAGCACTGTGCAAACTGCATCTGCTGTAGGAACAATCACTCATTTGTTGTCAACATTTGTCTTCGACAAGTCCTACAAGCAACAAAAATACAGACAAAATTCAAGCTTCAATAAAGCTGCTGCTATTGAATACAGAAGTCATACTGAAGCTAGCATTTTTATAGATAATACTATTCAACACAATGTCAGAAACCACATAAGCAAGTTTATATGGCATTACTTAATCACTTCACACAGTTTGAGGCAAGTGTGTAATGATTTAGGCTTGCAGTTTGCACCAGCATTGTAGCTACAGGGGTCTTCATGGAAGCCAGACCCCCTCCAGATTTTTTCAGAGCTCTCTGATTCCAGTGAAAATAATGTAACACGAAAAATTGATTACACATGCCTGGGGGTGCTGCAAGTGATTATTTTGGTCTGTGAATTTGTATGTGTAAGAGTCTACAGAGAAAAAAAAGTAAAGAGCTGTCTGAAGTTAGCTCCTTGAGTTTTTGCTTTAGTACAAGTATGTTAAAAACTCATTATTTCACACTCTTTACCTGCCCTATGATTATCCAAAATATAAACATAATATATTTATAATATAAATTCCAGGGGTGTAATGGTACATATATTTGTGGTGTTTTTGAAGCCAATGCTAATTATCAATTGCTAATTATCAATGCTAATTATCAATCATTAACCTTTCAGGAAACCTGGTAAGGTATCATTGGGCAGGGCATTTGTAATATTTTATGCCTTGTCTTGCAAGACAAAGTATATGTGCATATGTACTCGACTTGCTTTCTGAAACAACCACAATGATGGAGAGCTCATTGCAAGAGTCTGTGACATTAGCTCTGCTGATACTCACTATAATGGACTAGAGTTAAGTACTGTAGAGGAAGGTATCCAGGTAGTGGTGTTAACAGTCTGCTTCCCCCACGAAGCATATCATTTTACACATTTTACAACCGTGGGAGTTTCAGTCGGATATGGTCAGGTACAGTTGCCAGGCTGGCAACATTCAGTACTCAGGGCAGATTTAAATGCTGACATCAAAGGGTTTCTGCAGCCATGAGAGCCATGGTCCATATTACCATATAGCAGCTATCTGATAAATTACAGCTTCCTGTGATATCACACAGAACTGCAACATTACATTGCATAATATAGATCATATCAAATCAGCTAAATTATCAGCCAATCACCAATCCCATGTTTGAGATCAACATAATACTGATACAACCGATCAATCCTTCCATCTCCAGTGCTTTATGAATGTGGTTCCAAAAAGCTCTTTTCATCTTGAAAGAGAACAGAACATTAAAAATGCCCTTCACAATGATCTATCACCATGATTATATGGACAGTTTCATGTGTCATCCAGCCCTTGAATGGCAATTGGATAATTGTGTTCAATCAATATAAGCCTCAAAATCACTGATTGGTCCACGTCTAAGCAAACACTAAACATGTATTTTCAAGCAGAAAAATACTAGTTTCCTGCAGTATTGATTCATATCAAACAAGCTGCTCGTGAGGAAGTCGCACAGGCTTAGTTAACCTTGGCAATGGTACTTCAGAGTTCTAAGTTCCAAGCTCTATTCAGACAGAATTAGTTTCAGACAGAGGTGGGGTAGTGCAGTTATGATCAGTGTATCTCTGTCTATTATTCTGTCTGAATAAGTAAATCATTCACCTCCATGTAACTTAAATGCAATGACCATAACAATAACAGGCTATATTAATATTGAAAGAATTGGCAGTTTGGTTAATATTCCCTTGCAGCCTGTGTTTTTACCACAATGCTCATGTGGATGTTTAACTTTTATGTATGTGAGGCACCTGTAACATTCAGCGCAAATGAACCAGGTTTTACAAGACTGCAGCAAACGTGAAAATGACAAAACGTCATAATGGCATTGCCCTGCTCCACTGAATATCCTGATTGTAGGAACTAACTGTTCTAGTTCTTAAAGACTATTTTCCTTGCTTGTCTGGATGATGGTAGAAAAAAGTTCAGCGTAGTGCAGAGGCTCTCAACCTTTATCACCTTAAGGTTCACCTGTTTATAACAAGAAAGCGTCACAGCCCATGAGAAAACAAAACTTTTTATTTAAAACTGTTTTTGCCTTCTATTTCTGTAAGAAAACCTAAGAATTAGGGCCAGAGAAATATCTTCATGACATCTTTATAACATCTTCATGAAAATGATCAGAAAAAAATATATTAACGTCAGACACATCTAGCTACAAAATTCTTTCAGTTTTAATTGTTTAATAAACTATTCTCTCGTGCATCACTCGTCTGCATTAGGCATCTGCATTGTCTCTTTATTTGCCTTACTTTATTCTGCAATGTGTTTTTCCCCCTTTCTATTAATGCTTATATAATGTTTTGAGCATGATTGATCTCTCAATATTTATTTATACCTTTTATATTCATGTAGACTTTTAGAATTTAAATAACGTTACTGGCCCATTATGGATTACTGCATCCCCCGAGTATATTACTTAATAATTAACTATATTAGCCTTATAGCTCCAGTGCATAACCAAGCTCTGTACATTATCACACCTGACTTAATTTGAGGAAACTGTGTTAATTTTTTTTTTGCCAGAATGTTGCTGGTAGTGATGGAAAATGCTACAATGTCAAGGGCAAGAAAAAAATATTAAAATGAACAAAAAACTCATAGCGACAGCCTGAGCTAGTGTTAAACAGGAGGCAATCATGTCTAACAAGGCCTTATTTGAATAAGCTCCAAGATGATTCCATTTGGCTTTGTAAGAACAATACACCATATGTACACAACAACAGACATCTCATTCACACAAGTTTTAGCTTCGTTAAAGTTTCACCTCCAAAACACTGCTTTTTAAATGCTCTGTTGTATATTTGAAACATTCATGTGCTTGCATTGGAAATGTGGATGGTACGGATGTCTTGTCCATCTGTCCCCACCTCAGTTCGCCATCCTCGTGTGTGCCTGTCCCTGTGCGACCCACTTGGCTTGGGCAGCGCCAGAGTGGCACACTGACGCCCCCGAACCCGCCGCCACACTGGGCATGGCCTGAAATGTCACCATCTGTCAGCTCAGAGCGGGTGAAGAGGGGAAAAAAGTCTCCTCTTAGCGGCAGCTTAATGGAGCAGCTGTACAGAAAAAAGGTCTCCATCTCCCCTCAGCAAAGCTTGAATATTTATCAGTGTGACTTGTTTCCCCTCTGCTGTTCTCCTCTCCACTCCAATCCCTCACTCTCTCCGTTTGTTAGCAGCCCTGTTATACAACTCCTCCTTCCCATCTCAGCAACAACAGGCCTTTCCTTAAACACGGCAGGCGAGCCATCCCTCTATCAAAATCAAATTCATTTTGTCATGAGCTGTAGATCTGTACTGCATGCTATTGTGTCACTCTCTTTCCTTACATTTTTTCACTGTTTTTCTGCATCTTTTCTTCTTCTTTTCTTCTTTATCACATTCAACATAGTAATATAATATAGTAAAATAACATCTTTTGTAAAGACTATACAATTTATAAAATAGATTTTAGTTATGCATTCCATATTTTTCTGTTGTGCATGTATGCATAACACAGCACATCATTGATTTTCTTACGTGGCACAAGGTACAATATATGGCAGCCAAGAGCAGCGGATATTTACAGACTGTCAAGCAAAACCCATCTATTTTCAATTTTAAGATATTTCACTTTGCATAACTTGAATCTGGCACTGGTTATTCACATAGTTTGGAAATTCAAGATGAATGGACCAACTGATTTTTATGCTGACTTCCACTAAAAGTTAAGGTTATTTCTTTCTAGGTCTGTATCCAAAACAATTTGCCAGTTAAATCAGATTTAGCCATTCAATATAAAAATATTCATATCTGTTCATGTGTTTTCCCCATATAGTATATTCTGATCAGAAAATCCAATTGTATGAGTTTCAGTGCTCCTATTTCCTACAAATTATGAAAGTCAAATGCAACATATTTCTGAATATTTAAATATTTAAAATCAGTAAATGATGTATGATGAGATATTTGAATTGTAGCCTATTTGAATTACCCAGATACAATATTGGGTCACCTACATTGCAGTGCACCTATGTTTATGTTAAATCAATCTCTCGCAACGTTTCATTTTTTATTTCACTTTAAACATTAAAATCAATGTAAATGAATAAACAATTTAGACAATTTAATATACATTCACAGCACTGCCCAACATGAAAGTGGTTTCCGTCTTAAAAGATGAATGATAAACAAAGTCTTGCATACAAAGTAGAGGTCCCTTCACAATATCTTAATAATAAGCAGCATGGAACTAAATGTCATGTGCAGCAGTTGCTTTGTAACCAACTCAGTAGCGAGACAATATGTCTATGCAGAAAAATCATATATCATAATTGTACATTAATTACCATGAATAATTAAGATAAGGAAATGTAAAAATCAATAAGAAAGGGACATACTCATATTTGCAAAGCGCCAAAGAACACACAAACTGTCTTATTGTGCTACAGTGCAAAATGTGGGACAAAGTGATGGCCAGTCAGACTCTGTGGAAAGTGCTATAAAGAAAGATGAATATACCACAATGTAACCAACTAAAGGCACGTCTTCATCACAGGCACATGTATTAAAATACAAACATGATTTAGATCATTAATAATTCTTAATTCAAATGTGATCCTTGGCATTTTTTTTTTGCTTTTGTTTGCTTTACAAAACAATTATGATTCAACTTGTTGGGCAGCCCTATTTTGGAGATTTTTATTTCTGCATTAGAGCAATGATCTATGGGTTAACGAGAGATTATAAAAGGTCGTTCAAATCAATTCTGCAATTTCTCATGAACAGAGGCCCTAAGAAGGTCATAAGTAGAATAAAGACAAAGCTATTAATGTAGAATATTTCTCAAAAAATGTTGTACTTCTTGTATTGTGAACTGCTTTGTCACACAGGTTGACCTCATTATTTATTCTCAGTAGAGCTGGGCAATTAATTGCAAAGATTTTAAAAACGTAATTAAACAATCCCAGCTTTGATGGTTGAGTATGTTTGTAGTAAAACCTTGTCAGTGAGCTATGCTCAATATATATTAATTAACTGTAATCAAGATAGAATGTTCACTGACACTATTTCAGGTCATTTTACTCAACACTCAAATTTCAGTATATCTCTACCAAGCTTTGTCCAACTTGTGGGAGTTGTCTCTGATGGAAGCTGTTCCATCAGCAGGTGTACCATAAAGAAAACTTCAAGTAAGTCAAACATTATCAAAACAAAGTGCCAAGCAATAGCCCTTTCTAATGTTCTGTGTCCTCTCATTATAGCAGTGTGGGTGAAAAGGCCACGTTTTGTCCCCATCTGGGATGCTACACTCCATCCAGCCTCCATTTGCAGCCAAAAGAGGACAAACAAATAGCAGCTTGCTATTCACACGCAGTAATGTGCTGGGTGCTGACAGCTTTAGATTAAAGCAAAAACTATTCTGACTGAAGAGTGCTACAAACATATCCCTGCTGCGCTAGGGACGGTGCAGAGAGCTCGGGCATTTAGACTTTCTAAATGCCGCAATCTCATTTGCAAGCTGGAGCAGAGACTGCATCAATCTGCAGGCAGAGAGAGGAGGCAAGCACACCCTGCAGGAGAGGGATGAAATGGGAGCGCCGAGAGTGAGGGAGATGTCACAGGGGATGTAATCCTTAAGAACTGGGCCTACAAACATGCACCCAAAATTACCCAGGAAAAGTAGGCAAGGCAGTCAGAGACAGGCACATGCTCAATTCAGAATAAAGTCACCTCCTTCAGGATGGGCTGCAGAATATGCATGGCCTAATACAGTATGAATGTTGGTCCATGTGACTGCAACTCTTTTGCATTAAGGCTCTGTTTGGCAGCTTACCAATTCATTATTGTGTATCCACATGAGCGTTTAATGTCCTCACTGACTACAAATGCTGTGCTTTAATTTTGAAGGTTATGCAGGCCAGAGGCAGGACATGAAGTTTGTAATTCAGAAGGTGACTGGGAAAGTTGTACAGCTGGGAAAGCTGAAAATGGGTTGGAGCAGGATACTAAGCTGGAGACTGGTCATCTACATGTACATGCATTTTGAAGTGAGCAAATGAAGAGAGGTGAAATGTATCTAATGTCAGCACTGAAGTACACATTTATACAGGTACAATCGAGGTACAATCAAGTACCTTTCGGTGAAATTCCTTTTCTGCAGCAGTGAATATTGTGATATTGCAGCTTTGAGGCTATATTTATGAAAGATGTACCTCTGAGAATAAAACAGTGCATAAAACAGTATTAACATCATATCTCTGTTTTTAATGTGAGTGGTGCATCATTCAATATTACTTACAAATACAAATACACAATGTTTACTCTTTGCTTGCTTACACAATGCTTAAGTTCGACTTGCAGCAATAAAACAATTATAATAATTCCGTAGTATAATTCAAGGATATCATACCATATCAATACTGTTTAACACCAGTATTGAAAAAAATCCTACTTTTTGGTTTTCATCTGAATTTGTGAAAGAGCCAAATACCCACTCCCATTAGGACTATCCCCCTATCAAATACAATGCTCCCAACACTTGGCAGGTGAAGAAAAGTGCATGCTTCCTCTGATACATGATAAGCCAACAACCACTCCTTTTCAAACTGCTGCCATTGCATCATTGCATCTCCAGCTCTGATACAATGGGTAACAGATGCCTGTGCTGACCAGCATCATACTGGGTGTGCCCACTAGGTGTGCTCTCTCTCCGGCTGCTGATGCAATCCTCAAATCATAGTGTCAATGCATTATACCAGTCAATAAGAGCCTGAAAATCCCAAAAATGTTTACCAATCTACACAATACTAAATACTAAAAAAAAACAAATTTTTAACTGGATAAAAAAGTCCGCCCTGCTTACTTGATTATTATTTGATTGATTAAAATGGATATTTATACATAGACTCCCATTCTTTATATTTATTTATTTTTTAACTATAGTAAAGGAGTCAATCAGTCATTATCTTAGCCAATTCTTCCTAAACAGAGTCACAGTTAATCCAGAGGCCACCTGGAGTCATCAGGTGCAAGGCAGGAATATCCCCTAGATAGGGCGCCAGTCTATAGCAGCGTACCACAGTCACACACAGTCACACACAGTCACACTCACACCTGAGTGCAGCTTTGGGAAACCAGAGTACCCATAGAAAACACATCAAACTGCTCACATACAGTGACCCTAGCAGGGATCGAATGCAAACCCTGAGGCCCCTGGAGCTGTGTAACACACACACATTCCCTGCAGCACCACCATGCTGCCTGTGTACCAACAATAACACTGTGAAATATCCCATACAATAAAAAACATGATATTCTCTGAGATGGCTGTCATACTGTGAAAGTCTCACATGTTTCCAACCCTACACAGCCCCGTTTTGACACCGCTGCTAAATGGTCAACTCTAATGTATGCAGCTATGCTGCATTGATATTGTAAAACTAATCAATAATTTTATTTACCTCAAAACTTCTTCACAAAGCTACCTAAAGCTGGACATAAATCAGACTGCAGATATAAAATAAAGCATTTCATTTTAATTATGCCATTAGCATTATGAGCATTATCACATTCTGTTTTATTCACCTTATGTTCCAAAAAGAAATAAAATGATCAATTACCTACCTAATATTCACACATAAACGGAGGCTTGTTTCTACTGCATGGTCATTATGTAGGTTTTGTATGAGCTATGTGAGTCATAAAAGGGCAGGAATGTGAATTCTCAAAAAGGATAGCAAGACAGCTCTGAGTAAGAGGCCTCATTCACTTGCTGTCTGAGCACACATGGACAGGGGTAAGCGAGGTCCACCTGAAGTCCATAAATAAATAAGTTTATATCAGCACCGGATAGGTGTTTCACCTGTTTCCTTTTTAAAAAATACAAAGACGATCCCAAGCTAGCTTAAGGGAAATGTGTAATGACCATGTCATACAGGAAAAAGACAAAAGTCTACTTTTGACTACCTGAACTATTTGGACTTGATCTTTTATGATCATTTATGAGAATGAGGATTTGATTGTATTCTGCCTCAAGAGTATTACCAATGTTAGCTTTCGATGCTGAATGAATCCATCCTTTCAAGCTGACACTTGGCATTAGGCAAAATATCAAAATATATATTTACATCAGGATATAAACAAAGATATGGGCTGAGGTGACATTGTTTATATTGAGTTTTAAAGTTTTTAAATAATTATCTGTTGCAAAACTTGTGGAAAACCTTCTTCCAGCTGTCTCACTTTGCTCCACCCCTGCTCTCAGTTCCCTCTCTGCTCTGGTCCCCTCCGCACCCACTTGCATTCTCACACATACACCATGGACGAGGCATAAGTAAGACCTCTGCCATGAGATGACTTTATGAAAAAAGAAGAAATGAAGATTACAATTCCTACTGGTGTCCTAACATTTTCACACTGTATTTTTCACATCGCATCATATATTGTACATCTGATCGTTCTGATCAAATATATTGGGATTTTTTTGACCACATCACTCAGAACTACTTGGCATTTAACATTGGGATCTACCCCATGTGTAGCTGCTCCAGAGCATCATATTAAAGGGGGATTTATCTGTGGGAAAATGATCTGTGTATACGTGTGAATTTGAACACCTGGGTCAGAAATGGGTGTGCCTTTATGCACCTTAATTAGAATGATGTTGTTCATAAGCCTCGCGACATATGTTGCATATATTCCCCAAAACCAGATGGCAGAAATGTGGGCTCAATAGAGGACAGAGCTTCTGGCACATGGCAAACACATATGATTTAAAAGAGGGAAAAGTCAGTGAAAGTCAGTTCAGATTAGACTGCAACCATGCATTAATCAAAATATTAATTTAATCACAATTAAATTCATGGAAGCAGCTCTATTAACATGTAGATTCTGACCAGAATGGAACATCAGAGTAAATGGTCACAAACCATAGTGCTGAAACCTGCTTGTGGAGCCAGTCCGCCCATATAGCTCACATATTAAAATATACACATGCTAGGTGGTCCGTTTGTTCATACACTTCTCTAGCTATACACACTGTAAGCCTGTGCCTGAGTTAGGGGGTCTAGTATGTACAGGCTCCTCAGTGTTATTTCATGGCCACTGCCTGAACTGCACATGCTTTAAGAAAAGCTATATTTCAGAGAGTCCAGAGGGAGAGAGAGGCTGTACCACACATGCTGCATAACCATCCCTCTTTTCTCCCTCCACTAAACCACCCACCCACCCACTTACTCTATCTTATAGCGCATTACCCAAATAATGCAAGGGGGGAGGGGGGTTCGGGAGAGAGTGCGAGAAAGAAAGAGGGTGGAAAAAGAGGCTTCTTCGACTGGAGCTAAATTAAACCTCCAAATTAAAGTGGTGACTGGGGAATGAGCCTCATTTGGAAAGAAAGGGGGGGAGAATGGGGGGTCTATGCAGACACACACTCCAGCGTCACCTCTAGCACAGCCAGAATGGAGTGGGATGCTGAATCTCAATTACAAAGCCTTCAAATGAGCCTTAATTTAGAGAGGTGGAGGCCTGTGTGTGCCGCCTCCTCACTGTCATTACATGGCCATTGCCTGAACTGCACAAACAACTATATTTCAGGGTGTCCAGAGGGAGAGAGAGAGACTAGTTCGCACACTCTCCGTAATCACCCACCCTCCTATTCTTCCACCTCCCGAACTAACCCATTCATACACTCTTTCTCTCTCACTGCATTACCCAAATAACACAAGACAAAGGGAGAAAGAGAAAGGGCAGGGGAAGAAAGACAGAGGCTCCTTACTTCAGTGCTAAATTAAAGCCCGAAATTAAAGTGGCAACTAGGGAGCATACCTCATTTGGCGAGAAAAACTGAAGAGGCTGAGGAGAAAAAAGGCAGAAAGAAGCATTAGAAATTGAAAACAGCCAGGCAGGGCACTCAGGGGTTGTCTAAAGCAGTGTGTACCGCTGCAGCTCACAAAAATTGAAAAAGTTTATTTTGTTCATAGTTTAATTCTTTTTTTACTTTTAATCAGCATATTTCATTCAAAAACAACTGGACCATCGCTCAATGCTCCAAAGTCCTCTTTTCAGATGAAAGTCAGTCCTGCATTTCATTTGTAAATCAAGAGTCCTAGAGTCTGGAGGAAGAGTGGGAGTCACAGAATCCAAGGTGTCTGAATTCCAGTGTGAAATTTCCAGTCTGTGATGGTTTAATGTGCCATGCCATCTGCTGGTGTTGCTCCAGTTCAAGTCCAGAGTCAACACATCCTCTACCAGGAGATTTTAGAGCACTTCATGCTTCCGTCTGCTGACAACATTTATGGAAATACCGATTTCATTTATAAGTAGGACTTACCCGTCCACAGTGCCAAAACATGTTATATATTATAGAATATATGAATAATTTGAATAATATTAATATTAATAATTATTTTATTTTATTTTTTCATTGGTTTTATGCCATAAAAGCTTGAAATGGAGCTTCTAAAAACATTTTATTATTTAAAAAATGTATGTATATATATATAACATAGAATACTTCAGCTTGTATGGCTGGAACAAACGAGTGTATAAAAACAGATGATATGTGATATTTTCATTATGATATATATCTAAACAAGGTTTGAGATCAAGAAAGGTTACATTTTCCTTCTCTTCTCTATGTTTTCAATTGCTCACTCAAAGACAACAAAAGGGAACTCTAAAGATGCTGGCCTCTGTTCATACTGCACTCCCACCTGCGAACAGCCGGCACCCAGGGAAAACTCCAAGTCATCTGCTGTAGGTTTCCCATGCTGAGGGCAAGCTCAGTGCCAGCCTGAAAGTCAGTATAAATAACAAAATCCACAAGCACAAGACCAAAAGCTACTACAAAGAGGACACCACTGACCTTTAGTAAAAACAATGTAATCTTCACTTCCACTCTTAATGCTCCCCAGTGTGTATGTATTTGCATGTAAGTATGTGTTGAGCATCAGATGAAAAGAAGACCCAGTGACAGCATTAAAAAGGTGCTAAAGCACTTAAAGCATGCTGAAGGCATACAACTGATTTCAGACTCTGGAGATTTTAAAGCTTCCACATTTTAAAGAAGATTGGATGAATACATGAATATGTTAAACAAGAATAATGCCAAGCTGCCACACAATTCTTAAAAATATGAAACAAATGCTATGAAACAAATGAAAGAGCAAAAGTGGGACAATAATCATGAACTGTAGCTTATGATGTACTGGATATCAGATACTATAAGACAGTTACTGTCCTCCAGTAGACTTTTAAAACTTCATGCAAAGTGAGAATGATGCCAATTTCACTGCACTAAGTGAGAGAGAAGCAGATAGCAACCAAAGATCAAAGGAAACCGTTTCTCTGGAAAATGTCTTGAGCTGTGTTTCTTTAGGAACAGCATTCCACGAAATGTTCTTTGCCTGTGAAAGCATAAAAGTATGCGTGCATGTGTGCATGTGTGTGCGTGTGCGTGTGTGTGTGTGTGTGTGTGTGTGTGTGTGCCAGAGGAGAGGAAATATAAGCATAAATCTACATATGTGTTTATGCATGTCGTGTGAAGGTCAGTAGTCGATCTAACTTGTCTTAGCTTTCTCTCTTTTTCTCTCTCTCTCTCTCTCTCTCTCTCTCTCTCTCTCTCTCTCTCTCTCTCTCTCTCTCATATTGACAGCTCCACATGAGTTTACATGAACTAGAGGACATGTTGAGTTGCACACACTTTAATCCGCAGGTCACTCAGCCGAGCCCTGTGGGTCACACAGAGGCCAAAGCCCAGTCATCACGAGCTGTCACCCTCAAGGAGATTTGCAAGACATATCAGAGGTCAAAATGAACATGAAATACCACATTGTACTCTTGAGGCCTGATTACAAAACAGCCCGGAACAAGACCTTCAGAACTTAATCAATAATATATATATATATATACATTCTTCTTTTCTTCTAAATTATTCTTTTCTTTTCACAGGTAACAATGCAACCCAATACTATAATTGACTTTTGGACATCTGGTATAACATTACAAAGCCTGAAAAAAAATGATCAAGCCTGTTAGCCATGATGCTCCCAAGCTATGTATGTTGTTCTGGTGAATGGTCTGTAGGGTGACTGTAGCAGTACATTGTGTCCTTCTCACTTGTACAGTAACTTGTTTAAAAGGCAGCAATCATATATAGATTATACTACCTTATATCTCATAAAATCATACTATCTGTGGACTTTTTATCTTGCTATCCATATAATCTTTAATATTGACTACATACTATAATAATAGATGAGCTAAGAACTGACAGTCAGCAGTTGCTAAGAGATGTTAACATTTAAATTAGTGCTTATGAAATATACAGTAGGTGATCAATTCCATTTCAGTTTAGCACTTGCAATAACAGCAGATTTGCTATGTGCATTGTGTATAAATATCAGACTGTATGCAGAGCAAATAATCAAAAAAATAATAAATGACTGTAAAATATTTTAAAAAGTCTGTAGAAGAAGCTAGCAGCATTAAAATGCATGGCCAAATTAAATCTAATAAATACCCTACAGTGTCTGACCTCCATTCTGTGTAAAACACAAGAAGGAACAGCGGGAGATGCAAAAGACATTTCTCTATTCCTGCCTCATTTTTCCTCTTTTCTGTTGGACAGCTCCTGTTTAAGTGTTATGAATGGTGATAATCCTGTCAGCCTCTTTGCCTGATTTCTGACAGCTCCAAAAACAGCTCGGCCGGGCCTCCCCAGTCTGGACAGTTTGTTTCTATCGCTGGTGATGTTTTCATTTCAAATCAACTCCTCCACACCACTGCAAACCAGCTATATCTAGATTAAATTAATAGCTTGGAAAAAGTTTCACAATTTTTCAACATACATCAATAGTTGTACATCAGCCAAGACAACTTGGTGTCAAAGGTTTCTCACTTTCTTTTGCAATTAAAATATAAAAGCTAATGCAGCTAATTGGTAAGGGAGTTTTATACAAATTGGTAAGGGAATTTATACACACTACATCCCCAGTCACCTGAAATTAATTGATAGTTTATCACTATTATGACATATTATGTCACATTAAATCTGAATACACTTTTCTGAGTGCAACATTTACACTGTCAGTACTAAAAGAACACTGATCAACTGCATGTTTAATTAAAAGAGAGAATAATTAGTGCAGCAGTGTGTGAAATGCTGAATTAATAGCTATATTGACATTATATATATGGTAGTGTCATCATTTGGACCTGTTTTGCAGCAGCATCTAAGCCAGTAAGGCTAGCCAACATTGATGGAACAATGAACTGCAAATTATGCCAACAAACGCTAAAAGAAAATGTCAGGACATCTGTCTGTGAGCTTAATCTCAAGAGAATGTGCCATGCAGAAAGACAATGACCCTGTGTACACAAGTTGTTCAACCAACAAATGGTTAAAGAAAAATACATTTAAAAGTCAACATACATGTTGACAAGTGTCAACATGTGCAATAATAGTTGAGGTTTTTCAATAATAAAATGAGCAAGTGTAACAATTTTGTCTCATTTGTTTTGTTTGTTTTCTGTGGTTCTTATCTAAATCTGATGTAGTTTTAGGTCAATGGGGCCCACAAACATTCAAGCAACACAGTACAAAAGAATGTGAAAAGCAGAATAAGAATTAAATAGTAGAAGATAAAAGATAGTTTGACATTCCTTAACAGATCGACATGGCTTGAAGCTTAGCAAAGCAGTTTACATGTGCCTGTCTTTCCTGATCCAAAATATATGGACTCAGATGAAAATTGTGTAAATTAAATGTTTTTTTGCAAAGTTCAGGATCTCTCTCTCTCTCTCTCTCTCTCTCTCTCTCTCTCTCTCTGTGTGTGTAGTAAGGCTCGAGTAAAACTAAGGGCCAATCTAGTATTCTGCACTGTGCACACACTGCCTCTGAGCACTGGGGTGGGGATACACTGTGATAAACAACAGATCTGACAGAGCCCAAGAGCTCTCCTAATCTACATGTACAATTACACTGTCCAAGTAGGACTGCACACACACACACACACACACACACACACACACACACACACACACTCTCCTCATAGATATTATTTCTTCACAGTGTACGATTCACAAGGTCAGCAAAACTTACTACTGTAACCCAGACTTCTTAAATCTAAGAATGTAAGTGAATAATGTTTTAGTAATACTGACGCAGAGAAAGGTGGGATATCATCACTCTCAAGATCCCTCATTTCTTCTAGGGACCTGATACTGAATTATCATGATACATGGGTCAGTTTGGTGTGTGCAGTCCCGTGGAGAATCTATGGTATCCATACCTCATAGGCATACTATATGTCCAAATGTTTGGGAAACGCCCTGCTAATGAATGCATTCAGCTTTCAGTTGCAACAATTGCTAACACAGATTTGCAAATGCACATAGACACATATGGACATATGTCTAAGCCCTTTAGTTCAATACAGCCAAAAGAATAGGACTCTCCAGAGCAGATAAACATGAACCTGCTATCACAATGACTAGTGCCAGACATGGGCTATTGAGGGGTATAAACATCTATAATGTACGCGGACTCACAGAGGTAGGTGGAGGTGGAAGTACATGCTGGGTTGAAAATGTATTAACACGGAACATAAAAAATAACCTGGATGACCAGACTAGACAAGTTAACCAGAAGACCAACAAAGACAGACTGGGACTAAGGGGCGTATATACATAGGGAACATTAGACAAGACTGGAACATGATAATGATGGGGCAGGGTTACAAATAGGACACAGCTGGGAATGGGCGGAGACAAGACGTGCTCAGAAACACCAGAGGAGATAAACAAAACAAAGACTAGATGGACAAGACAGATATGTTACCATCATAGTTAGCAAGTCCTATAGTTAGCAATAAGATCAGAATGACTGAAGTGTATTATAAAAGTAATATATACTGATGTGTGCTATGTAGTTTGCATAGCAAATCTTTCATATGTGGTATTAAAAAACTATCCATAATGGATTCACAACAATGCACCTCTGTCTGAACAGTCAGATCAGAATACATGTCACTGGTGTCAAATGAAAACCATGTGTCTCCATTTTTGTCTGTTTTTTGTTTTCTCCATTAAAACTTAAAAATAAATTTCAAAAGAAAATATTATATTTTCACCAGTACCAATAGGAATACTCTAAAATAACTTAGAATTCATTAACTTTCATTCAAAAATGAAAAAGAGTCAAAAAACTTTTCGAGATGCGTGTTTTTCACTGGTTAGTGACAATATGCAACTGCTCTTTGTTTGTAATGAAATGGAACACACACCCCTTCATACACTGTATTACAGATGCTGATGTCTTGCATTTTCCTTCATCCTCCCCGCCGCTACCAGTCCCATTGGATCCAGTTGGTCGTCCAGGGGGCTGGCTCTGCGATTTCCATCAATATTTGGAACTGAGAGGGCCCAGACATATAACTCATAAATATTAATCCTTCAAATTGTACACCTTTGGCCAGAATAAAAGATTTCTGCATACTCCTCAGAGTCTGATAGAAATGATACTTTATCCTCTAAAAGTGTGTGATTTTGTCTCACACTGCCTATACTTAGGTGTTGAGGCTGCTAGCTGACTTAGATAGTTATTACTTTCATAGCTAACCTAGAATAAAAAAAGAAAGGTTGTTTGCATTACTTTCTCATTGTAGCAGAACTCCATTGACTTTATACAGAAACACATGTGGCTGATAAAGTTTGTCTGATCTTAATTTGAGTGTTATACTAAACGTCTAGCAAAATTTGTATGATTTTTTTGTAATTAGTCAGACTTATCTGAGAACTGTTGGAGTGTGGTCCTAACAGACATAAAAAGTTTTGACAGATAAAACACTAAGCCCCCAAATTCTCCATCTCCATCTCCATTTTCCTGGCCCTCCTCATGTGTGACTTGGCTGTTTTTGGCAGCTCTAGCTGATCACTATGAGAAGAGTCACCGTCAGACAGCCCGTCTGAAGAACACATTCATCTGTGAAACACACACTCTGTGTGTGACATCCATATATACACCCAGTGAGTCATCTCAAAGCAGGTGAGCAGGAGCTCCAACAAAGCCACAGAAGCTTACCTCTCCCCTTTGATTATGTATCTTAGAATGACAGAGACCAATAGAGCTCTGCAGGAAATCTCGGACAAGGACGTTGCATGAGGCAAGTCCATTTAAAATTGTTTTGAAAAGTAACTGAGCCCTTGAATACGAAATAAAATGAAGAGTGCAGCGACAGAGGACCAGTGGACCAGAGGACCAGAAAATGTCACCTCCCCTCTATCTCACACACACTCTCTCTCTTTCTCTCACACATACACTTTCAATTCCCAAAGGTGAGCCAATGTCACCAAATCCCCACTCAGAACTTATATCAAATGAGACCAGCTTATATTTTCAAGGTTGCCAGCAACCCAGTAGCCATGGTGATCCATCAAATGAGCGAAACAACGTGCGGTAGTGAGTCCGAGTCAGA
The DNA here is from genome assembly GCA_034509495.1 of Acestrorhynchus altus. Taxonomy (NCBI): domain Eukaryota; kingdom Metazoa; phylum Chordata; class Actinopteri; order Characiformes; family Acestrorhynchidae; genus Acestrorhynchus; species Acestrorhynchus altus. The sequence goes on from CM067505.1 coordinate 23,346,058, forward strand.
GAGAGAGTGAGAGAGAGGGGATTAAAAGGATGGGGGAAAGAAGAGGAAATGGGGCACTGCTGTGCATGCCTTGTGGCCATGCCTTTATCGCTGTCTGCAAAGAGGCCACTCAGTGCCAGGCTTACGGGTGACCCATGGACGAATTTACAGCAGTGCTTCAATCCATAAACATGGGCAGATCAGGACAAGAGATAGAGCATTGGAGATTGCAGCAGTGAGGATCCTTTTCTTGCGCCCCCCTGTGTTGTCAGGATTATGTCGATATGGGCCTGTCCTCATCCCATTCACTCCCGCAAAGAACACTCCTCAGACTGACAGCAGCGCATTGATAGTAAGGGCCGGTCGGAGGTGGACACTTAATCCAGAAAGAGCTGAATAATTAGATGAACCCTCCATGTCGCCACTCTGTTACAAAGCAGGAGGAAGACAAGAGAACAAAGGAAGCAAGGACAGAAAGTCATAGTCTGTGGAATTCTTCCTAACCCAATGGGACCTGACTTCCACTATTCCTAGGATATGTGTTTTGTTTGTATCTGAGTCAGATTTTGCATTCAGTGCTGTTCCTCTTTGGGCGTTTTCACATTTTTCCTGAAAACACCAGTCCACACCCAGTATTGATTTTGGGCTTGTTTGGGGGAGGAGCTTGTTTTCACTGGTTCACTCTCACACAGAAGAATTCTATTCAAACTATGGACTGATTGTGCAATTTCAAATGTTACTTTTCTGCATGCATTTTTGCAAAATTGCCTAGGATTACTTTTCATTATTTTGATTGGATACAAACACTCAAGTCTGCACATCACTCAAGGATACTAGCCACACAAGTGACAGGTTGAAGCAGTCATGACAAAATGAACCAATCAGGTAAAACCACATGCTGCACCAAGAGAAGACAGCTTCCACACATGGACCAAACCAGACCACCGATTTCATGAGGACTAGAGATCAACCCCCGCGCTCAAAATCCTTGATTGTATGTATATATATATATATATATATATATATATATATATATATATATATATATATATTATTTTTTTTTTTAAATATATAAATTTCAAATACTGTTTTTATAAAGTATTATGATGCTTGTTGTGTACGATGCAAAACAAATGTCTTACTCACTATGCATGCTTTAACAGTCCTGTCATTTTTACATGGCCCAAGCAGCCCTAACAGTTCAGAGACACCAGGTGGAGTGAGTAGTATTGCACTAATGTGTGAGCATTATACTGTTTTCCATACATTTAAATACAGATGGCACTTCAGTCAATATTCCTTTTGAAAAGCAGTCAGTTGAAAAGTCTTTGTGATTGAAGCTCCTGCCATCTGTGGCCCAAAAATGAACAGTCCCTTTGAAATGTTTCTTTTGCCATCTTGATCTAAATCAAGGTCACATCTTTATACATGCCAAAGAACATGGCTGGATGTTAATTGCTTAATTGTATTATTCAGTACACTTGTCTGGGCACATTTGTACTTGCTATGTTGCTCCTCTCACTTATTCAGGTTTTTCCTTTAATTTGTCACTTGTCTGCAAATGTTTGTGAGATCCTTCCAGTGTGGATTCACTCCGGTTTCCTCCCTTTCAATGATGCAAACACAACCCACTTTAGTGCTAAACTTGAATGAATGATTAAGTGACAGAATGAGTGAGTGACTGTTACAGCCAAGGTCAATGAACCTAATCCCTTCTCCTCCTCCTTTCTGCATCACAGACCTCATCAAAGATCTACTACAGAAACCAGAAAGGATGAAAATAGCACTAGCACTTCAATGTGATAACAGTATAAGCAGTTGTGTATGTGCTAAGTGACATAGGCAGGTTGGATTATAATGTAGTGGTTCAGGATTTCTGGCCTAATGGAGGCATCGCATGCAGATGCAAGAAAAACAAAAACAACAGCAAGTGTGCAACAAGCGCTGAAGGATGAGCTCCCCTGTCTAAGCACCATTCCATCCCGACATCACAGCACTACCTCCAAACACATAAACAATATGCTAATTGGTAATACAATTATTAGCATAAGGGGCCATTTGTGGCTATTAAGTCTGTTCATTTAAGTACGACAGACGTGGCACTGAGGTGTCCTATGTGTGCATATACTGGTGGGTGAAATCAACATTGTTAGCAAATCCATTTTTGGCACATTGCTCGCTTCACAGACACACTAACACACACACTGACCTAATCGCACCTCTACTCACACACCTGTCATAATGCCACAGAAGGCAGTCAGCAGGTTCCTGCCTGCACAGCCAGCAGGTAAAATGGCAGCACTTCTCATGACATGCCCTCATGCTGAGTGTGTATTACTTAAAGGGCAACTGACCCTCTAACTAACATCATATGTTACTTTGAAAGCATGCAAATACTGCTGAAATACAATATGAATACATATGCTTAACCCTTAAAATTCATTCATCAGCAGCAAAAGCAAATCAAGTTTGATATGAAAAACACATGTAAATGTAAACAGACATTGCAAAAACATGTAAAAACAGACCTTGGAAAGAAATAACATGCTGGGCAATTTCAACTTGGCCAGTCAGGTTCAGTGATTTTACCACTGTGCTGGTTGTAATGCGGGTTGATACATTGACCCTGGGGTCACTTTCAGATGATTCAGATGAAATATGTTAATATGTCAATCAGCTGTATTTGTTTGTGTAACCTGTATTGTTCCTAAAACCTGTATATTTTTCCATACAATTGTATTATGATTATTATTATTATTATGATTATTATTATTATTATTATTATTATTATTATTATTATTATTATTATTATTATTATTATTATTATTATATTAGTAGTAGTAGTAGTAATATGGTAACATTATTATTATTATTATTATTATTATTATTATTATTATTATTATTATATTAGTAGTAGTAGTAGTAATATGGGAACATTATTATTATTATTATTATTATTATTATTATTATTATTATTATTATTATTATTATTATATTAGTAGTAGTAGTAGTAATATGGTAACATTATTATTATTATTATTATTATTATTATTATTATTATTATTATTATATTAGTAGTAGTAGTAGTAATATGGGAACATTATTATTATTATTATTATTATTATTATTATTATTATTATTATTATTATTATTATTATATTAGTAGTAGTAGTAGTAGTAGTAGTAGTAGTAGTATTAGATATCTACACCATTCCAGCTCTGGACTGTGATCGGGAACAGGGGCTTTTATACAGCTTTTTGTTTCACATATGATTTGATGAGGTTTTTAATCTGACCAACAAAAAACGGTAAAATAGCAACCTTTTGGCACCTAACAGACTTGGACTACCCTAGTGACTACTTACCAGTAGCACTGTAACTCCTAGCAACCCCATAGTAACTACCTATAATATCAAAATATCGCCAATAAAAAATATAACCTTTATTACTATACTATTACTGCTACTACTACTACTACTACTACTACTACTACTACTACCAATAATAATAATAATAATAATAATAATAATAATAATAATAATAATAATAATAATAATAATCAGTATTAGACTATGATGCTATTAGTGATAATGTTAATTTGTAAAATCCAATTCTGTAGTTATTCTGTAATCTGCAAACACCAGGACAGGGTGAAGTGTGAAATGAGCACGGCTCTCAGTGCAGGATGTGCAGCACTGAGGATGGCTGCAGGTGAACTGGTGGTGAATGTGTTAAGCATGGAATTAGGGTGAGTGATGAGATTTTTTCAGTTGTTCTAATGGTCTCTTTGACAACTAGGATGATTGTTTCTATTGTACCCCATTTATTCCTAATGACATTATAGTATGCTGGCTTTCTGGGTAAGGCAAAATTGTTAGTGAAGTAAGAAAGACCCCTTTAAACTATAAAAGTCTGGCTCTATGTTCTGTCTTTCAGAGTCACAGAGGAAGGTAAATTGTTCATGCTCGACATACTGATAGCTTGAGCTACTTTGAATGTGAGGATTTTGGTTATAAGAGGCTGGGTTGCCCACAAATAGCACAGTTCGGTGAGGAAGTCGGGCCCAGCACTAGTGTTGGTGTAGGGAGGCTGGCATCAGAGGCACCAAGTGTGATGCCAAATGACTTGAATGAGCTGAGTGACCCGAACAAGCCACAGGCGCTGCTTTGGTTGTGGGTGATGAACTTGGGAGAGGGATTGTAGAGGCAGAAGGGTCTCACACTCTCCCAGAGGAGAGGGGTGATGGACTTGAAAATGACTTGGTGGTGAGTGGTGAATCTGCAGTGTCTGCAGAGATGTTTGGGGAAATTGGTGGATGTAACCAGTTTCTTTCCTGATATTGATCGGTTTGTAGTCTCTGTAGCAAAGATACACAAAACTGCAAATTTTGATGAGCTGAGCAAACAGAAGCATTTTCACTTGAAGAAAGAAAATTGCAGATGGGTAAGGCCAGAGCTAAGCGATAAAGTTATGAACACATCACTGCAGATGTCTTCCTACTGCTGTGTTTCTGTCTTTTTCTCTCTTCTCTTTTTATTCTCCATTCTGGAGAAGCTCAGGGTTTCCTCTTTAAATATCAATGGGGTAGAGAGGGGAATAACAGGGCTGTATTGGGGGAATTTATTAAATATAAAAATGTTGTTGTATTTTTTATTTTTTTGCAAGAAACTCATAGTGACAGGAATAATGAGGTGGACTGGGGCCTGTGGTAGGAAGTATGCCCTGAGTCACAAGTCTAACTTCAGCAGAGGAATTGGAGTCATGTTCTCCAGGAGTTGGAGCCAAGTAGAATTCTACTTGTTCAGGGGAAATGGTTCATATTTGTCAGTGTTTATGCACCTAATGTGTGAAATAATTTCAGGAGTTGAAAATTGCAGTTTGGTAGTTTGGAAAAAAAAAACAATTTTGTAGTTATGGGGTGACTGGAATTGCCTTAAATATATTTTTTAACTGGATAGGAATGGGGAAGAGCCTCGTGCTCAGTCTGCATTGGAATTAGGTGAGAATTAAGGGTCAATGCAGCAAGGTTGGATCGGTTCTATATAAGTGGATGGGTGTAGAGTTTTAAAAGTGATTTTGGCTTCCTGTGGTTTTTGTGACCATCATATGAGTTCACTGAGATGAGGAAGACTGTGGTGGATTTCTAGACATACCTTTATAGTGCTGATGTACCTGATCTGGGCTGTAGAGATGATCTATTGCAGGAATTACCAAAACTAAAGACATTGCAGGCCAAAGCTTTGGATGCTGATATGGACCGTCATGAACTGACTATTGCTGTCCAGCAGCTTTCTTCTGGATGGTCACCGGGCATGGACTGCCAGCTGAATTTTAAACAGCCTTCTGGAATGCTATCAGTTGTTCAAGGGTGGTGCTGTCTCTCATCCTAAAATTTGATCAAAATGCCTCTCCAAAAGACTAAAGACTCAAATGCACAGCATTATACATCAACCAGACATATTGCATGCCTGGCTGCACTATTATGGACAATTTTTTCTTGATCAGAGATGTGATTGACTTGTGTTCTTTGGCATCATGTCTTTTGGGTTTGTTTTCAATGGGCCTGGAAATGCATTTGATAGTTGATCACTCTTATCATTTTAGTAGCCTTCAGAGCTTTGGTATCAGGCTAGTTTTTTTTTTTTATCTTTGGTTCAGCTCTTGATCACATCAAAAATTGGTGGAGCACTTAGTTGCCCAATCACTTTGCAAAGGGGAATTAGGCAAGGGTGTCCATTGTCTGGACAGTTGCCTTGCAATTGAGCCTTTGATTTGTAGGTTACAAGTGAGTTTGCAAGGCTTGGTGGTCCCTGTCATAAGCTATAAGCTGGTGTTTTCTGCATATGCAGATTATGTGACAGTTCTTATTACAGAGCATGAGAATGTTCAGGGTCTGAGTCAGGCTCTGTATGTTTATGAGAAAGCAACTTCTGCTCATATGAATTGGGAAAATCTGAAGGTTTTATTGTGACAGTGGCAGGGCAGAGGGTTTCCTGTATTGTCAGGGAGTCTAAGGCGGGGAATGCAGTACTTTGGTGTCTTCCTAGGCACAGCTGACTATCAAAATAAGAACTGGGAGGGGGTAGTGGAAAAGGTCTGTGCTAAATTGTCACAATGGAGCTGGGTCCTTCCCTGCTGACTTTTTGGGGCAGAGTGTTGGTGGTGAACAACATGGTTGTTTCCAGGCTGTGGCACAGGTTCACAGTGCTGGGTCCACCTGGCTCACTGATCAGAGACCTGCAGAATAAGCTTGTAAACTTCTTCTGGACTGGTCAGCACTAGTCCCATGCAGTTGTACTTTCTCTGCCTTTGCCAAAGAGAGGTCAAATCCTGATTGACGTATGTAGTCGAATTACTGTTTTCTGGCTACAAATAGCACAGGGGCTCTTGTATGGACATGAGCGTGCATGAGCTGCTATGGCATGTGCTCACATAGGGTGCAAAACTTTTGCAATGACAAGCATTTGTTTGTGCTGCAAGTGCAGAAAATTTACTTTTCCAAGACCACTGAATTTTATCAGTCTGTTCTAAGGCCTTGGTTCTTGGTGCTGACAGTTATGAGGACTGACTGTCACATGTGCCTGTCTGTTGAATAGGAGCCCCTATTTTTAACCCATTGATTCCAGTCGTTGAGCTGGCCTTCAGGAGCTTACGCTTGGGGTTTTCACAGGCTAGTATAACAAAGCTGGATGATCTAAGGATTGGCAGGGCCTGGAAATCAGGGTACTTACTGAGTACAGAGATGGGAATATTGTCTGTTCGACTGCTGCAGAGGATTCTGGAAAAGGTGATTTCAGTGCTACCTGCATATTTGGGATTCTGCATGGGAGATGGTCAGGGACCTTTCCCTTTATATCCTATTACCACTGTACTTGGGGAGTATCAAGGGAGGGGGGGGGGCACTTCTCAGCTTTGGCATTCCTCAGCTGTGCAGTTTTGCAGATGCATCTAAAAAAGCATTGCATGGATTCTGTGTGAATATCATACATTGAGAAGCTCTGGCTGGTTTAGATGAGTCCAGGTGGTCAGGTTGGTTGGTGCCAGGCTCTTCTCCTTGAGGCTGCTAGAGATCCATGTGCAAGTTTCCAGTTGAAAAGTAACAGGAGACCTGCAGTGGAGGCTTGTGCATGGGGAAGTTGCCACTAACAGACATATGTCATGTCTTGACCCTACTTCAAGTGAGTGCCCTTTCTGTGGCAGGGAGGAAATGGTAGAGCACTTGTTTCTGTCTGCCAGTGCCAGGTTGACGTGTGTATTAGACCTGCGGAAAGCATGGAGTGGTGGTTTAGGTATAATGTGGTCTGATCACCTCTATAGTTTTAGGACCAAAATACACTGCCTCAAATAGAGAAACATTGTGTTTACTAAACTTTCTGCTGAGTCAGGGTAAACGTGCCATCTCGATTTCCTTCAGTCTTCTGTCTTTTTGTATGGGGTGTTTGTGACCTGGTGAAAGTTTGTTTTTGTCTTTTGAATGAGTTTAGATGCTGGTTCTCTCAAACATTTATTTTTAAATTCACATTTTATAATCACTAGCTAATAAATTAGAATTAATGTAAGGCTCTGACTTTAAACCTGTAACATCTAGCCAGTTAAATCTTGTTTCTGTTAGAACATTTTAATTAGCGTGATAGCCCTCGGCTGGTTTTACACTACTGGCTCAAATACTGAATAAAACTGACAAATGCAAGGAATAACCCAGAAAATCTACCTCAAACCTGTAGTTGGGTATACAATATTTGTTTCTGATCTAATTTTGAAGTTATTGCTGCGTGGACTCATTTTTTAATTAATGAACAAATATAAATACATAAATAAATAATATCATTACATTTTATCTCTGTTTATCTCATTTTATCACATTTTATTTTTGTGGGGGGAGGGGTACTGATACATAACATCAATGCAAATGTTAGCTTAAGTATGTAATTATATAACAAAATTAACCTACTGTACAAACTGTACCACAATATACTGCAGACCTCCAAGCAGGCAACTTAAATCAGCCCTGAAATTTAATACAGACCGGCCTGCGTTCATTTTGTCCAATGGGTGCCCTTTTGATTGATTTCATTTGGCCCCTGGAGGGGGTAGGCTGATGGGCTGATGGGAGAATTAATTTGGTCCTTTCTACCTCTTAGTGGCCCACACCCATAGCATTGCACTGGATTTTTCCCATGGCCAGTCAATCACCTCCACCAAGTAAAACACACTAATCAGCTGTAAAAACCTATTTACTTAGTGGTATAATAACTGTATTTTGCTATCTAAATTCAAACCTACTGACCTACAGTCACTGCTCACGCACACATTTATATTTTCTGCCTTTTTGTTTTGTCTGTTGTTTCACACTATCATTATCTTTTCACTTTCTGTCACTGTGGTGCAGAGAAGTAGGCTAGCAGAACAACTGTACAACTGTGTATTGGCTAGGGGTTGAACAAAGGTATCAGCGAAGAGAAATGAAAGGGAGGGTATTAAGGAACAGGAGACCTCCCTGGCATGTGGCTTCTTCAAACCAGTAGAACAGAATGAGGCTAAATGAGATGATACAAAGACTAACATGAAGATTCCCAAACAATACCCCAGACACTCACTTTCTCTTCTTTCAGTCGATCCATAAAGACAGCATGAACTAAAAAGACCATCCATTTTTTCTGTTCATTTTTTAATTCACTGTAATGTAAGAGGAATTCCTGGAGCTACCCTAAAGAGACAGTATGTGAGGACACATTGTGAAGAGTTTCACTTAATAACACTATCATAAGAACTTAAACTCTTTGACCTCAGTATGAAAGTGAAAAACTGTATTTGTAAACCACCTTCCCACCCATTATCCACAAACCAGGCACATACAAACACATTGGCTTGGAGTTGCAGGGAGAGGGGAAGTGATTCAGGCTTTATAAAGTGAACTTGAACAGCATAAGTGCTTTTAATGCAGAATGAAAACAGATCAAAGCATGGATCGACACTCAGTCTGTTTTCTAGGCTATTGACTCCATCATTGAACCACCTGCTCAATCACCCACACTCAGTCTTAAACAGCACATACAAATGGTGTCTGTTGGCTCTTTGCAGTCAAACAATACACAATGTCATGGTACACCCTGGTTCAGACCTCAAGGTTTCATACAGTTTTGGGGGGAGAAGGTTATAACAAAAAGGGGTTCTTTTTATTTTTTTTTAAATTTCCATTTCAAACACTATTCAGCTTAGCAGTGGATATTGCTAACAGCTTACAACTTAAATGCTGTGATTGTGTGGGATGTTTTCATAATTTGGAATACTTTAGTAATACTTTCAACAGCTAACAGCAACCTGCAACCACCACAACACACTGGACTCTTGTGCAATAAACAGTTTTTTCAAGTGCAATAATAATATGTGCAATACACCCTCCTACAGGACTCTTCTTTTCTCATGCACTATTATCTATATCTTATATTGTAATATAGTCTGTATATTATATATTCTTTATATTTATATAGTGCTTACTTATACTAAATTATTTGTCTCTATGCTTATCTTCTGCATTCTGTACCTATGCTGCTACTGGAACCTTAATTTCCCTGAAGGAAACCTCCCAAGGGATCAATAAAGTTCTATTCTATTCTATTCTAGTAATATTTATAGGAGACACTCACACATGCCAGATATCATTATTTTCAGAAGATTCTAGGCTATTCAATATAACGATCATTGCCCACACTCATTGATCAATCGGAGTCTGCATTCAGGTTGAGCATGTTGACAGGGCAGTGAACCTGCACTGGAAGACTTAAACTGGGATTTAATTCAAGAGGAAATGAATTACAGGTAGGAAGTGAATTGTGTCTGTTTCCTGATCTGGATAACTTCCTAGTGATCACCATGGTTAGATAGGGTAAGTCTTATAGTTGGTTATGATGTGTATCATATCTGAAGAAAACAGCATTTAACTACCCACAAAGTCAGAATCTCAGGTTTTAAGAGTTAAACTGGTTCTGATCTGTTGTTCAGCTACAGGGTGAGGTTACCACCTAAGCTCACATAAAGTATGGTGGTAAAATAGTAGAATAAGTATCACATGAAATACTCATGTGAAATGATCATAATACAGTGAAGCTATAGGGAAACTCTGGTCAGATCACCATTATTGTTAGCACCGTTTCACTGATGGATAAAAACATCACTGCAGACAGAGGGGATTGTTTCTGACTTCAGTAGCAGGGAGTGGCCCAGCAATAGAAGTTTCATACAGACACAAGCTTTAGACATGCTTATGCATGTGGTTTCCTGTGTCAGCAACTTCTCCTCCCATTACTTGATACACATGGCCATGTTTGCTGTGCCACATAGGTCACTGCTAATAAGCACATTGTAACTGGTTTTGAACTGGCTTTCAGGTTTGGGTTGTGAACTTTGCTCACACCTATATATACAGAGTACCATGTATTATCCAAGAGACTGCATGCATCAAACCATGAATCCCTTACCCTGAAAGTTTGTGATGAATATACATACTGTTATATACATACACTCTGAGAGCTGTCCAAAAAAAAAAAACAAAAAAACAAAAAAAAACACATAGATACAGGTCTCAGCCCCTATAGAGCAAGTCGAAGGTGATCATAGCATAGACAAACTCCTATCCAGCTCTAGTTATCAAACATCATATGACCTAAACAGAAACGAATATTAATGCAGGAAAAAGGTAGTTGATATCTTTTAAGCTAGTTACAAGTACAAAGATCTGGTTTTCCACAAAGTCAAAACACCAATCTGTTCAAATCCTACACACCATAAGTAAACAATAAATACATAAATGTAGTGTGCAGCAGTTCTGCAGATGAGAAAATTAGATTATAAGAGAGGTCAACAGAGAATGGCCAAACTGCACAATTATGGGTAGCAGCAAAGCATTTCAGAATGCACAACATATTAAACCTTCAACATCTAAAGACCACATTGGGTTCTGCTTCTGTCTGCCAAGAACAGAAAGTTGATGCTGCAGTGGGCAAAGGTTGCCCAAAATTGAACAAGTGAAGACGAGAAACATAGCCTGGTATGGCATTAGATGGTAGGGTCAGTATTTGGCACTGATAACTTAAATCCACATATGCAACCTGTCATGCTGGAGGCCAGGCTGGAGGAAATGTAATAGAAAGGTTTTCTTGGCACACTGTATGCTAATCATTTGCATCTTTTCTTGGCCACAATTTCCCCATCTTCTAACAGCTACTTCCAGCATTATGATGCACCATGTCACATGGCAAAGGTAATCTCAAACCGGTTTCATGAACATGACAATGAATTTAGAGACCTTGGGATGAACTTTTGTTTCTTTCTCTAAAGGGTCCTGATTAGTCATTTTCCAGATCTTATTGTCAACATGTTTTCAAGTGAGGCTGCCCAGCTCCTCAGGTTCTTAAAAGAAAGATCTGTTGAGTACACCTCTTTTTCTTCCTAAGCAGTCAAATGGACACACAATGGGAGATGCAAGAGGTCAGAGGTTGGGCTAAGGTGATGTAACCCAGCTCCCAACTCACACTAGGCAGCTGGACTCCATGAGCGAGGCGTCCACATTCAGTAATTGACTTCCCGACAGTCTGTTCCTGTCAAACAAATGGCTGGGCCATTGTTACCCCAGAGAGCTCCTCTGGGTCATAATCGATGATGCTTGCACTGCAAAAGTCCATTGCCTCTCGTCTTTCTGCATAGCAGCAGAGCATTTCACTGATATACTGTGTTTCACCATAATGCACCTCAATATATAGACTTCAATGTCATTCTTCAAAGCCAAATATGTGTAACTATAACAAGAGGAACCAAGGAAATAGGATTTACCACTTCTCCCAAATGGTTCATATCATGATTTCATATATATTCAGAATAAAATGCTTTGTCCTAGTTTTCCTGTTGCTCAGAAGACAATTTTACAGAATTGGATTTCAGAATAAATATGCAATTGTTTTGAATATTCAATCTATTCAAAATTGCACATCTTGAAAGTGCAGCAGCATGACTTAACAAGGCAAAGCATTCAACTGTAGAAGTCTGTAAATCCTTTACATTACGCATCATGGACTTTACACTACACACAAACTGACATATGAGGAGCCCTTTACTTCAGGCAAGGAATGTACTTGTGACCTATGAGTTCTCCCAATTTTGTCTTTTTCATTAAATTGTCTTAAAGGTTTTGTAGTTAACCAGCCAAATGTGTTGGTGGGTGAAAAGCAAACTCTAGAAATAAGATTGAACAAGATGTCCTAAAATATATACATTAATGACCAAATTGTACCCCATGAGTTTTGTAACACTTCCAGGATTGGTGCACATTTCATACATATATCATGATTCACAACATGCTCCCATCTATTGGTTGAGCTATTTTGCACAAACAGCAGTGCTTCTCCATGTTATGAAGCTTCAGTAAAAGTCATTAATGGATGGAACCTAATGTAGAAATTTCACATTGGTCTATGGTTATGCATTGGGTTAATGTACGGTTTAAGTTTACATAGAGTTTACAATACAGGTAGTCATCAGATTAGGTTAAGAGTTAGGTTAAGTTTAAATTATGTTTATGGTTAAGGTTAGGGTTAGTCTAAGTTATAGGTTTAGCTTGAGGTGTAGGTTCAGGAAAAAACTATTTCAGTGGTTGCAGTATTATTATTAATATTATTCAAATTATATTATTCAAATAAATATTATTCACAATTATTTGATTCCTGCGTGTCTGGGTCGCTTTTTAAATTGTGAACAAGGGTCGACCTATATTTAATACACATTGTATGATTTTTTAAAATGTTTTTTTAATCACATATGTGTGAATTCTTAACTTGAGATGACATTGACAGCCCAACTGGGAACCAGAAAATTTTGTACAGGTGTTCTATGTCGGCCCCACATATGGACCAGGATGGGTTAAACATGGGCGCTATTTGGATTGTTAACTGCACATTGTGAGATTAAGAAGAGCTGTGTAACGATGGGTCCCATTTGCAAACCCACTCAGAGCCCATCCCCACCTGAAACCCACATAGCCCAGGTTTCACACGTTTGCCCCACATGAGCATGCTGGTGTGGGAAGCTTCTATGCTTCTCCACAAAAAGTCCGTTTCTGTTCTATATAGGCTGGATTTGGAGTTGTCTGAACAAAGCTGTACTGAAAAGACTGGAAATAAGATCGCTATATAGAAAAGGAGGCAAAAAAAATGTGTAAAAAAATTCTCTCAAATGTGTTACAAGCAGCATATGGGTGACAACAATAACAAGGAGCCACAAGTCAGGAGTGGAGTCAGGACCAGTGAACCTGTGGTTAAATGGCTCTATAAAAGAGTAATCCTAAGGCCTAGCAAAGCACAGGCACACTAGATGTGTGAACAGCACCATTTAAAATTGCTTTTGACTCTCATTTCATGAAACACTCATAAAGCGCATCCAATCCTGCATTGTCGTTGAGTTCATTCTGGGAATGTACCACTCCTACTTTTAATCCTCATCTTTCTCTCCCCCTCATAAAACGCAGGCTGGAGTGGGCTGTGTTAATTAATCACAGAAAAACCAGTGAACACTGAATCTGATCCAATTAGATGCGTGCTGAAGCACATGTGGCCTACGGATGGGCATGCATCGCCTGCTGACTGAAAACAACAACAGCACTCTGATTGAAATGGCAGGGCTTCAAACACACGGCCTGTCCCTACGGACACCACTCAGCACTCACGACTAAATGAAAAGTTATCCATCTCATTGCAGGTTAAAGGGGGAGGGAAGGGGGCAGGGCCCTGCCGCATACGGATATGGATGAGTCTCCTGTGCACTCATCTTTATAAAGCCCATGTAGGCATCCATGCATACACAAGCACAAGGCAGTATATTGGTCTTCAAATAGCGTAGTCGAGCAATTTTGTTAAATAGGGGGGAAACAAGTTAAGAAATGTTAAGCCAAGCATAAAAAGTAAAAGGAGACAGCACAGGAACTATAGTTTAAGAATGTTCAGATGGAAGGTATCACATCGACCATGAAAATAAATTTTAACATGGCATGATTGGTAGGACATGAGTGGAAGACAGGCTACTTTGAATATTTCCAGGACGGCTTCATTCACCACAGTCTTGAGAGTTTATTCAGAATGGTGTCATAAAGAAACAACGTCCATTGAGCTCCAGTTCTGCAGACTTAATGGTTTTGTTAATGAAATAGGTTAACAGACAATGGTCAACAGAAAGGCTATGGTGACACAGACAACCAGTTTATAAATTTATGCTGAAGAAAAGACAATTTCAAGTTTCACTGTCATACAAAAACAGAGATCTGAGATTGCAGTGGCTTGGTCTAAACCAATGCACTATAGAGAAACTTTCCAACTCTGGGTGCTTCACACCTACCTCTGAGTTATTGACAGCCCACTGGCTCGAGCTGATGGAAGGCTAACCCTGCTCCCCTGTCATCCCTTCAGAGGCTGACCTCAGGCTCCACTGCCACCCCTTCTGAGTCACACCTTGAGCTCCCCTGCCACCTCTTCACACTGGCTGCATAACCTTCCAGCTACTGGACTTGGATTAGTTTCCTGCCCTGCCTTGGAGTAGTTGCATACTGCCATCACAGACTATGAAGAAATTTACATGGACCCTAATTATCTACTACTGTTAATATTATGTCCACCATGAAAATTTTGCCATTAGTGTAGCACATTTCAGTGTTACAAGAGACATGCGATGGTTTCCTTATCAATGAAGTATGAACAGTCGCCCCCTGGTGAGTTTGTCCTTGCCTTTTTCGCCATTTGGAGAATCTTATTTTTGATCTCTGTCAGTTATAGAAAGTGCTATACAAATACACTTCATTTTATTTGATTTGGTGTGAAAGGTTATGTAGGCCACAGTTTGGTCCAACCTAAAGAGGTGTCCTCTGTCTGGATGAACTGAACCACATTCTGACCCCAGACTTTCAGACCAACTACAGGAAAATGAGACAGATTATTGTCACAGACAATACAATGTCAACCAGTGGAGGATGGTTTCCTCTCTTGAGCCTTGTTTCCTCTCAATGTTCCTTCCTCCTAGCCTGAGGGAGTTTTCCTTTGTCACAGCAGGCTGGCTTGCTCAGTTAAGGCTTGGACCTGGATTTCTGTAAAGCTGCTTTGTGACAACTCTTTTGATGTAAAACGTGCTATACAATAAACACTGATTGATTGATTGATTGATTGATTAATTGATTGATTGATTGATTGATTGATTGATTGATTGATTGATTGATTGATTGATTGATTGATTGATTGACTAGCAAGGTGAAAAAGAACTTGTGGTGCCAAAGTCTGACTACCCTTTGAATGCAGGTGTGCCATGCAACAGTATAGGCTAAAAATATTATGCTTGCAATTCCTGTTTCTACTGTAACTCTAGATTAACATTTTTATAAACATAGACAAAAGGAATTATTATAATCCGATGATAATCTCACTCACAGGCTCACTCACAATCAGCAAAGACAATCAGATTCTGCAAGGGAAGGGGGGCATGGGCCTGAAACACCTGGAAAAGCAACTTGTCACTCTGACTACAAGCTGGCATCAGATGTGCAGCCCTCCAATCCAATCCACTCCGACATCCAATCATTGTCAAATATAGGAAGACAACCCATGTAGTTGACAAGGACAGGACATAGTTTCTTAGTATGTTTGCTAAGCTGCAGTGTGAAAACAGGCAAAAGTACATATGAAATGATATGAAATATATATTTGAAAGCACCCTGAGATGTCTGTACAGAGGTGATTATAAGAAGCAGGTGATGCTAGGTCTAAACCAAATGTCCTTTAACAAAAATAAATAAATAAATAAAAAATAAAAATTTAAAAATGTCGGGCCAAAAATTAAAACAATTACTTTATTATCTTTTCTGCACTTCAAAACACAAATCAAAAATACAATTAATAAATCAGGTTGAGTTACATTCAACAACCTCTTCAATAAAGTAGTGACTCAAAATTTGCTCCACCAATATTATTTATAATGTTAACAATTGTAAGGTAGTGGTAAATCCATTTTGTTTCCATTTGTTTATTCTGACATTCAAGCCCCTGTATGTGTTTTTAAATGCTAGGCCAAAAAAATGTATATATATTAGGAGGGTGAAGACAAGCACATGCCTCCTCCATGTGAAACCAGCCACTGCCACCATGGCATCATTGCTGAGCAGCCAGTGTGCTTCAAGTAAAGCAAATAGATGCCTGTGCTGGCAAAAGGCATGCAGATGGCAAGCAGCATGACCTGGGATTTGACCCTGCGGTCCTCGGATCATAGAGCTGGTGCAATAGACCAATAGAACCATATAATTCCATTCATAATGCACTGGTATGTGCATATCACATCAAACCACTCAGGAATGTATTACTTTGTTTTCACATGAATAGTTTCACTATGTAGACATTTTGAAAAATCAGTGGGGTTTCCCTTTAACAGGCAGCATGGGAGCATAGTCCTGCCCACAGATGTCCTCCAGATACTGTCAGTGACGTGATAAGACAGCAGAGTGGGAGATGGCAGGATATTTCCTGTAGACATGTGCGTCATTAGACCCAGTCACTTCCTGAGCTTGAGAATGAGCCTTAGTTTATCTAGACCTTACATTCTTACAATGTGCAATGAGGGGTGTAAAAAATGATGAAGTGTGATGTGTTCATTAGAACACTGTATTTACATGATTCAAACGTGTTAATTGCACATGAATAAAATATCACATCAGCACAGTTCTTGCCAGATGAAGTAAATGGAATAGCAGGATTTGTGTTGATGTAACATATATAATTCAATTGATTGACATCCTGAAGATTGGGATTCATCTGCATGTGTTTTGGAATTCTGGAATTTTAAATTATACCCAATTATAATATTAAAGAGGATTGATACCTTGTATTAATTGAACATATTTCATTCATGCATAGCTCCTCCAGTCATGTTTATGGTGTCAATCAGTTTCATGACGCCTTTGAGGTTTATCCAAGCAAAGAATCATAAATCATTACAGCTGCCCTCCCACCCATACATGACCTCGACTACAAGAGACAGCAGTGGAAAGCCATCACCATTCTCTTACTCCACACACCCCAGCCCTGTTACAACCCCTCCATCCATTAGGAGATATAGGAATATCAGAGCCGAATTCACCATGTTTAAGAACATTTTTCACACGTGTGCTGTTAAACTAATAACACAGTGGCACCAGCCACACCCTGATTACCTGAACACACATATATACACTGCTACTGACCACACTGATTCTAATCTTGTGTTCTGTCTATTGTACTTGCACTATTGTCTTGTGGTTCAATGTGCACCAGGGCTTTAGTCAACAATGTTTCATTGTATTGCACAAGCTTATATTATTATAATGGCAACAAAGCTGAATTGAGTTCAACTATAATCACGAAGGTCTGAGATTTACTGCTAATAGATGTACTAAGTTTAAAATGCTCTGATTAGCTGTAGAGACAGAGTAAACAGCAAAAAACCTATGGAACATCTTGTACTGGGTATTATACAATATTTAACCCAAATGAGCACTGTTTGTGGGCATTTAGCATTGGAATGGCAGTACATTTACATTTATGGTATTTTGCAGACACTCTTATCCAGAACAACTTACAGAAGTGCTTTACTTTGCTATGAATTTTATCCATACTTCTCCCTCTGTCTGACTGTCTGCACCAAACTGCAGACCTAGGCACAGAACCTATGTAGTGACAGTCCTTTATCCAATTTTCTCTCCTCTTTCCTGTCACTGATTCCTTTTTCACATTGCAATAAACTGTTTTGCCGGACACCCATTTTTGGGACACACTAAAGAAAAAGGATTGTCACCTCTATACAGAGTCTAGATGAGTCTAATAAGCTGAAAAGTCATCTCGGGTGAGTCAGCATTTTCTTGCTGGCAGGACTGAGGAAAGCCCTGGCTGCTACATAATCCTTAGGAGCTTATGTGCAAACTTAGTGGGATGGGGAGTTTTTTTTTCCCTCCTGGTTTAATTGGCAATTATTTAAGTCTTTCTGTGCTTTGGGTTGCTCATAGTTAAACAGCCAGAGTAATCATAAGCACCAGCTTAATGTGTAAATATTCCCTCTGAGACTCAAGGCAAATGCTGTCAACAGCAACACAATCCGAATGGTTTAATAAGACCCCCATCTTTTGAAGTATGGAGCTGCACATGTTCTCACGATGCCCACCTCACCTCTTTATGAGAAAACAGTGTGGACAGAGCAGGCCGACAAGAACAAAGGAATAGAAAATATGATGTGGATCAAGTAATGCTATGTACACTATATGAATAACCCAAAGGTATGACAAATTTGAAAGCAGAGATGTGTTTGAGATGGAGGCAAAGGGGAGTGGGCTAGATAAAAAAGAAGCGCTCCCCTGGGCAGGCGATGAAGAGAAAGCAGGAGCGAAACGCCACATTTATTATTCATGTGGAGATTTCTGAAGATAAGGGCACAGGAGTGACAGGTGTGCTCAAGTCTTCTCCCTCAGGAATTCAAAGGGTCCTCAAGATGAGAGAGAGATGGAGAGAAGAAGCAAGAGAGTAAAAAGAAGTTATTCTTTAAAAAAAGCAAAAGACCTGGGGAGGGGGAGACACTCAAGGTCAGAGAAATTGAAAGAGTAAGCGAGAAATAAAAAGCAGTTAAAGTGAGTTTTGTTTAACCCAAACTCTAAGCCCTCTGACCCCCGTACACTCTTGAACGGAGCCCCGTGTTCAAATAGTGCATGGCTGACTCAGTCAGGCAGCTTATTAGATGAGAACCAATGACTTCTGCTTTTTTTTTTTCTCCCTCAACTCTTTACACTCGCTTCCCTTGGGGGGTCTGATAGAAGACAGCAGCAGAAAGGAATCACTACCTTTCCTGTCTTCTTTTCCTTGCCTCCCTTCCCCCCTCCCTTAAATGGCTCATCAGGCAAAAACACTTATGCTGCCAGCAGCCCACAGAGAGAAGCAGGGGAGAGGAGGTCACACATTCTTCCGCTCACCGTGCTTTTCATTAGGAGAACGGAAGCTTTGCACTCCCTCTTCCATAGATTAAACAAACAAAAAAAAATCATTCAGGAGACCTTTCAACCCTGCTCCAGATTCAGGATTTCAGACAACTGGCTTTAGACATGAAGGCAGAAGAAAGGAAAGAGAATGACTTTGTCCTGCACTTCAAGATACCTATCTCTGAGAGGTTTGAGGAGCCACCCAGTTATTTTTTTTGTGGGCAAATTAATTAGCCCACCAATACTTTCAACTGTTGCCTCAAAGTGAACAAAGCAAACAGACGGCAAGCAGAGGAGAGGCAGTTACACTCTTTCTATAATGAACTCAGCTTACCTTCAATATTATCATTGCTTTGAGCTAATCTTGTTAGTAAAAATGGCTCTAAGCTAATCAAACACATGTTCTCTTGTGACCAGATCTTGCATGGCGGCCCCAGCTCTTGCTGCTCTCAGATCACGGTGCTTCTTGTAATTTTGACCATGTAATAAGGAAAGTGGATTCTCTGTTCTAATCTGGGCAATACTGCACCTTTGGTATAACTTTCTCCATCAGAATAATCTACAGGACCCAAACCAATCTGTCTTTAACCTGGTACAGTCTACAGAGATTGCTTTCATTGCTGTCATAGAGAAGCTTCATGCTGCAAGATCAACTAAACTGTCAACAGTCCTCTTTCTCCTAGTCCTCCTTGTATCATTTGACAGCCTATCCTCCTGTTGGTCTTCGCTAGCCTGGGAATCATCGCATCTGCATGGATGATGGTATGCATCCTAGAGGAGCGCTCTTAAATGGTAACATGGCCAGAGTCTACGTCTGCTCCATGTAGACTCTCCACTGGTGTTCTACAAGGCTTATCTCTCTAAACTCATTCTCTAGACAAAGTGATATCCTTTTTAATATCCTATCCATCCTACTGATGACACTTAACTGATCTTTTCCAGCTACTGGGACCAAGGATTCAACTCAATTTCAGAATGCCTTGCTGATGTCTCATCATGGATGGCAGTCCATCATCTAAAACTCAACCCCAGCAAGATAGGAAGCAATGGTCTTCACCATGATCTTGCAATTTCCTTCAAGAATGCATTGGTCACTCCATTGGCAGAAGCATGAAACCTTGTTGTAGTTGATGACCAGTTATTGTTCTCAATTCAGTCATGCAGATTTTTCCTATACAACATCCAGAGAATTCGGCCATTTCCTGCGAGCGGGCCACTCAGGTGTTTGTTTATGGTTCCCTAGAACTGCAGAATACTGTACAACCATAACCATGTAACCCATATAATAATGCTCTGGACAGTCCTATTTATTGTCAGTACTTCTCTACAGAAATTAAACAAGCTGGTGTGTCATTTGCATATGTGTCAGCAATGGGTGCAAATTAAAGTAGTTGAATGCATTCATTAGATGGGCTGTCCACAAACATTCGGACATAGTGTATATCTACTGACATTAGTACTTAATATACAGCACAGCATGTTAGAACGAACATAAGAGGCTCTTCCTCTACAACCATGCAATACATCATAAGCTTGGAATGCTCAGGTCACAGTTTTGATTCTCAGTAATGTTGCAGCTGTCTGTGGCCAGGAGATCTACAGAACTTAATTAGCCTCAATTTCTCTGGATGGGTAGGATTGCCCACCCTCCTTCTCCCCACATTGCTCAGTATACTGCTACCCCATGTAGGGGTCTGTTAGCTGATATGGATTATACAGATTTGGAAGGTAGTGTTGTCCTTCAGGCATAGCTAAGTAACCACTGATGATAAACAAGATGTGGTGGTATATGACTAGCCCTCAACCTCCCAGTACTGGTAGCATTGTGTGATGGGGGAATTCTAAGTAATCAGTTAGAATTGGGATGAAAACAAAAACTGGAACTAACTCCACCAAGTAAAAAAAAAACAAAACAAAAAAAAAAACAAACAAGCTTGGAATGCTGACTAATGATATTCCTGCCTTTACTCTGTTGGGAACATTTACTATCTTAGACAGATATTTCAGCAAAACCTCACTGATCACTCATGTACAAATATTGCCAGCTGTGCAACAAAACACACAATGCCACTCTCACGCTTTAATGCACTTGCACTCAAACACCCTCTCTCATATTCTTTCCCTGGCTCCTCTGCTGCAGCCCCGTGTGTGATGTATAGCTTTTGCCATACTGCAGCAGTATACCTGAGGTGACGGCCACTCAGGTTTCAATTCGTAGCCCAATTACTCACATGCTTTTTGATTTATGAGGCCAGCACACCAACTGTTCACTCATTTCCTTAAACGCCAGTGAGCCGTCTCTCTACACCCCACACCACAAAGTCATATTCCCTTAAACCATCAGGCCTGTCTGAGCACCTTCTGGAGCCCAGTGGAAACAGCCTACAGCAGAGATGGGATAATCTGGCACAGGAAAAAAGGAGGAGGCTGAGAAGTAACTTTATAGGCGCAGGAGGAAAAAAATGTCCTTTATCCCCTTAGACCGTGTATGTAAGCCCACACTTCATCACTGCCATAACAGCACTGTTATTGTAATTAAAGCAACAGTATCATAATTTGTCATTTCTTGCTCCTGCGCTCCTCCTAAAGGTGGGAAGTGGAACTTGCACTTTGAGCCACCCACTAAAGGACAAGCTTTTCTGGATGAGTTGAAAGACACCCGAACCATGACAACAACTGACAGAAGCATGTTGACTTACATAGTAATATTAAAGGATTTTTCACAAATATGACATGGGTTGAACAGTTTTATGCAGTTTACGCAAGATTTTCCAGCCTGCTTCTCCAAAGTTACATAGTGCAGTTAGCAGCATGCTATGAGTCCAGACTAGCAATGACAGTGATGGTCCTTGTAGTTTGACATACTTTGAGCATATAAATGTGGGCAGTAATCATGCACTTGAATGCTCATTTGGCATTTAAACTGGGATTTAATTCAGTTGGAAACCAGTGAATTTTAGCTGTTTTCCCAAGCTGCATTACTCACTGAAATATATGTGTGTGTGTGTGTGTGTGTGTGTGTGTGTGTGTGTGTGTGTGTGTGTCATGTCTGTAGGTTACTCATATCTTCAGATATGAAGCTTATAATACCAGCATTTAACTGCCTGCAAAATGCAGATCTTGGATTGTAAGAATAATACAGTCAGTGGTGCATGAAATGATTTTGAAGCCTTATATATTGCTACATAGTGTTGCTTTAACATCAGGGTCATAGGTCATCCACAATCCATATATTTAACTGTTATAAAAAAAAAAAAAATCACCAAAGTTTCTGCATTAGGATTAAAAACTGAAAAATATATACAGACTTCAAGGGGTTAATGAAATTGTGCACTAGTCAATTGTCTATCTAGTCATCATGAAATATTCTTACAATTTAAGCAGAAGCTCTCTGTGTGTGTGTGTGTGTGTGTGTGTGTGTGTGTGTGTGTGTGTGTGTGTGTGTGTGTGTGTGTGTCTAAAACTCTATGTTAAGCCCTACTTTGTAGTAGTTTATCGGGGGGGGGTGGGGAGTGTCTGTACTCTCCTCAGTGATTAAATTCCCACACATGGCAAGTAAATGACCACTAGACAGATAAATCAAACTTGGACGTTTGTATCACATGTTCACATGATGATAAAGTAAATGTTGATCTTATTGTGACTGTGGAGTAATGCTTCCTACAAGAAAATGCAATTGTAATCACCCTTTTAATCAGCTTACAGGATTCACTTTTCTGACTGACTTTATTTTTGTTCTCTTTATGCCTGTGTTCTCCCAGTGTACAGTAGATGGAGATGAACCTTTTCCACACGGGCAAAGTAAACATTTGACAGATTCTACTAATGTATCCATCATTTCACAATCACAATGGATACGTGCACTAAGACATTAAATATGGTGAGCTTCCTTGGTCAAAAACTGCTTTTCTTCCGGCATGAGATAATACCCACCTAGAAGATTGCAGAGATGTATCTGTGAAGAATGGTAAAACCCCTGGAAAAAAATGATGGCATGACCATTCTTGGAGGCTCTTTTTTTTTTTTTTTTTTTTTTTAAACAAATTTCCAACCTTCTGGCATTAAGAAAGAATAAAAATAAATAAATAATGATTATTGTAGTCAGTCACAATTGTGTTTTTAGAGCAAGGAGAAGAAAATAAAATGGAATCATGAGAAACACTGCACCATTAGTACGTTGTTGCACCACCTCTGGCTTTTATAACAGCTTGAATTCTCTGAGGCATAGACTTAACTAATGCCAAACAGTATTCTTCATTAATCTGTCTCCTATTGCTGTTGCCAGATCAGCTTTGCAAGTTGGAGCTTTGTCATTGACCATTTTCTTCAATTTCCACCAGAGATTTTCAACTGGATCAAGATCTGGACATTTTGCAGGCCATATGAGTCAAATCGTAAGTCTTTTTTGAAGGGACATATTCATATCCTTTGTCCTATGGCAAGATGCATTATCATCTTGAAAAATGAAGTCATCATCATCACCAAACATCCTTTCAGCTGATAGAATAAGAACATTGTTCAAAATTTCTATGTAGACTTGCCATTTATTGAAGATGCAATGACGGCCATCTCCCCATAACATGACCTGACACGCAGCCCCATATCATAAATGACTGTAGAATTTTAAGTGTTTCATTTAATTTGACAGACACAAGTTCCAGCGTCATCACCTTGCTCAGTGCAGATTTGTGATTCATCACTGAAGATTACTTTCATCCAGTCATCCACAGTCCATGATTGTTTTTCTTTAGCCTTTAAGCTTTTCTGTATGTAAATCCCATTTCTTTTAGGCAAATACTTACAGTTCAGTCACAGACATTGACTCCAGTTTCTGCCACTTGTATCTCATTTGCTTTGTTGTGCATTTTCTGTTTTCAAGACATGTTACTTTAAGTTTTCTTTCTTGGCACTTTGTTTTCCCTGGTCTACCTATATGCTTCCTGTTAACAATCTTCCCATTTTATTTGTACTTTTAGACATAGCTGATGGGAACAACCAACATCTTTTGCAACATTCTGTGATGATAAACCTTCTTGACAAAGTAATAATTCTCTCCTTTATTTCAACTGATATGTCTTGTGTTGGAGCCATGATTCATGTCAATCCGCTTTGTGCAACAGGAGCTATTCCCTTATATTTTCTGCAGAATTACTGATTCCATGTGTTTTTCTTCTCCAACAACTATATTACTTATATTTTTTAGTTTCTTGATATTGATTCATAATGCCAAAAGGTTGGGATTTTGAAGAAAAAAAAAAGATTGTTTTGTGGCATGTCTCTGTGATGAACATTTTTTTCTACAAAATTAAACAATTTTCTCGGGTATTACGAGCATTGTGTTCTTTTTTGTTCACAATTTATTTGTGAAAAAAAGCAAAACTTATCTCATATGATAAATGTATTTTAAGCATTTTTGGAACTATTCTAATTACAAGATTATTTTATTAGATTTACTATAAGCCATTATCTTTAAAAGTTAAATTTATTGACAAAAATGATCTGAAATATCATTTTAAGTGTAATGAATATAAAATGTGCCAGCTTACTTATTTGAATAAAATTAGTACAAATAGACTTATAATATTCTAATTCCTTGATGCACTAATACATTTAGTCCTGTTTAAAGAGGGTTTTAGCTATAATACTGCAATAGTTAATAACCTGTTAAAACATAGAAAAACACAGCAATATAAAAAAAAAAACAATATTACTATACAATGCAGAATATAATTATATATTTTTTAAGTCTATTATAGTGAGACAAACATATCACCATGATTAGGGTGAGCATTACTCCTCTTGTTTCTGAACATGTGCTCTTTTTGGTATGTTAAAAATGTTAATTCTGGATAGAATTCCTAAGGTGTGTAAAATATCTGGGGTTTTAAGTTGAACTGCTTCCCACTACAGAGTGCAGCCTAAAAATGCCTAAATGTAAATGTAAACCAAAAATAATCACTTAGACTTTACCTGACATTTTTATTTCAATTTTATAAATTTTGTTTTACATTAGCAAGATAAGAAAAAAAACATGCTATGTATTACAACTAAATCTTTTTAATGAAATAGAAGGAGGTGAATTATCAATGTAGGCTGTTAAGGCCATTGATTAGTCTTGGTTAATGAGTAAATGTTTATATATTAATGTTCAATAACACAGTTGTATGATTTCAGAGACGTTTATCTCCTTCCTTACCCTCACTCATACACACCGCTACAGTCCAAAAACTTGTGCCTACTTGAAGCCCACCCAGCCAAAACATCCAACATATGCTGGCTGCCCATTTGTGCCCAGTGTCCTATATTTTGAAAAACAAAATATGGTCACTCTATTATAAGCAGCACAACTGGAGATATCATGCTGTTTTATCAGAACTCAAACATATATTTCAATATCTGACAACACTGAATATGAGGAAATGGCATATAGTCAAGTATAGACATAAATGTGCACATACACCCTCTATGTTGGACAAAGGGGAATTTGCACTCCACATTTTTTTTTCCGACCTACGCAATGAAACACACATATACACCGTAATGAATTCACACACTAGGGGGCAGTGAGCACACATGCCTGGAGCAGTGGGCAGACCTATCCTTGGCAACTGGGAATAAGGGCACCACCCAAGGGCACTTGAGTCATGTCTTTCACTTTTGAACTTGATTCAGAGAAGTGACCCTTTGAACTTGACCCAGTAAAGTTTCCATTTACACAAAACCATGATATTCTGCTCTCTTTCATCACTATATCGGCTGTATTTTACCTTGGACAAAGTGGAGAACAAAAGAAAAAGTAAAACATGTAACAAAGAAGAATCTTGTAATCAAACAGCATCACTAATGCTAAAACGAATGAGCTGATAGGCCATTGTTAGGGATATTTGTTCTTACTATATGATAGGTGTTGTTCAGTCTTTAATGCTGCTATGAACACAGGGATCAGAAAGTAGAGTGGATGTCATTTGCAAAGCTTTGCCAGTGTCTATGTGAGGGCACGTAAGAGTGTGAGAGAATTTCTCCCCATAAAATGAACAGCAAATTGCAAAACACTAATGAGCTGTAGATGTTATACAGCCCAGTAACCCACTAATATAATCTTCTCAGCATTTACAAGCACAGCAACAGTAAACAGTATTACAAACATCCAACCAAAACACAGCACATGGTAAACCACTGAATGAACTCCACTGTCATGGGTTTCTATGGAGCATATGACATACATAATGTTACAGAGAAGAGTTGTGGAACCACTGATCAATTTCAGGTAGACTCTGAATGTCTGCGGATATCTGAAGTCCCAGCAAATGAACTGAAGCACTTTAGGAGCATATTATGGTAATATTTCAAGATCCCTTGTCATTCATATTATCAATCATTGTCCTCCCACTATCCATCCATCCATCCATCCGTCCATCCATCCATCCATCCATCCATCCATCCATCCATCCATCCATCCATCCATCCATCCATCCATCCAACCAACCAAAGCATATTAGAAGCATATTAAGTTAATATGTCAATATACCTTGTCATTCATATTATCAATCATAGTCCATCCTCCAGCCTTCCTTCCTTCCTTTCATTCATCTATCTATCCATCCACCCACCCACTTACCCAAGCAGGGATTGAACTCACAACTCCTGTTGTGTGAGACATGTGTGAGACATGCAATACATTAAATTAATATTGGAATTTTTATTTTGTCACTTCTTTTCCAATGCCAACTATTAGGATCTACATTATTGCAGGCAAAAAGGCCTCTGTAAGCTCCATTATCACCGGAGAAGACAATACAATGTGTCTGATGACGTCTTTCGGTCATATTCACTTTGGAGGTATTTACTTGTGTTACACAATTCCAGGGGCCTGAGGTTGTGTGTTTGATCTCTGCTTGGGTCAGTGTCTGTGTGGAGTTTTTCTCATATGCTTCACCCAATGTAGACTCTAACCACCTTGCATTAAAGCTTATCCTTGTCACATTCGAATCCAAAGGACAGAGTCAAACCAGCACAATCAGTTTCACTGTTTAATTACATACAGTTTGCAGCGTTAGCTAAAAAGTACTTTAGCCACAAAATGTATATAATACAGAGCCACTAAATAATGCAGAATTGTCTCATTTGTCTTTGTTTTCCTCCCACTTCTTTTTCTTGCTTTGATAAATGAATTCTAAGGTTATCTCTTTTAAATCCATCCATAGGGAGATGCTGGAGTACCAAATGGAGGGGTGTGTCTCATTTTCTAACTGTCTCCTCATCTGAAGATCAAGACATTCTCTTCTCCGCTTTCCTGACATCATTAATACCATTAACTTCTACAATGCTGTGACTTCAAGTATGTGCTGAGTAACTCATGGGAAGGAGAAAGATAAAAAAAAGTGGTGTTGTTTCACAAATCTTGTCCATATGATTCATTCTTAAGTCACTGCTGTCTAGCCAATTCTTGTTTTCACAAAGTTGAAACAAGTTCAGAATCTTGCAAAGGCTCTAGCAAAGAATGCTCGGCCCTGAACCGAATGCCATTAATTCTGCAAAGTATCAATGCATCTTACTGTCTCATTTTTTATTTTTTTTATTTTGCCTTTAGGTTTAAAAATAATGAGAGGTCTAAAGGAGAGCCATATGAATTGAAATGCATTCTATTCACACTTCTTCAATACTATGCAACATGGTGATACCTAATCATAAATTATGTATGCTTATCTATTCATAGAGGATTATGGATGTGGAGTCTATGGTTTTTCTGCTGTCTACATGTCACTTTGGCGCTGAGCTGTGGCGGCTGCCCTACACCACTCTGCATACTGAACGAGTGTATTCTGACCGGGCCATGAGAAGCCCTTTTGCCCTGAAGAGCACCGTGAACTCAAGGCTGTCAGATTCACTCCCAGCTGATCTTTGCTCTCCACAAAAAGGCAAGGGAAGATTTTTCCTTTCACCTTCATACTTTTGCACTTTAACAACACACCCAGCCACACACCAGCTCTGCTTTCACACTTCATGCTCGCAGAAGTCTTGATGATCAAAAGCAAGAAAGCGGAAAGCTGGAGTACAAGCACCGCCGCTGCACTCATTCTCTTGGCCATACATGGAACAGCATGCTCTAGCATGCCTTTAAGCCTGGTGTGAGTAAGCTGGAGGAGCATGTCAGCTGCCAAGTGTTTGTGTCCGTGAATGTACCATCTTACACTGTATTCCAAAATGGCTGGCCACATGTGATGTATGGAATGTACAGAATTTCATTCATTTCATTTCTTTCAAACGCTGATCTACTCCAAAGACTTCTTTGGATTAATGCTATAAAATAACTTATCAATAACCAATTTCATATGTTTTTTGGGTGTTGGAATGAATCAATGCCAGTTATTTTCTTCAAAAAATAATGCCAGCCAAAAGACAGGTAATTCTGCAAATTTCAGTTTTTAAAATATAAGCAAAAAGTGGTTTAAATTGAAATGCACCATTCTAGAGAAATATGCAGACCCCATTTAGACCTTATCTCTTCTCAAGCCTTGAGTACCAGCATTTGTATTCTCATACATTTGTTCTTGTTGTACAAATGCTGGTGTAAATGCACGTGAGTCACATTTGAAATCTATTTCATTCCACTCAATCCACTTTAGGATGCAGAATGAGATGCACTTTGGCCAGATAATTGTAATGATTTTAAAAAATGAGTGTAAATGTCTCCAGCATCTCTATATACCACAGTCAACAAAACATCTCCCAATACTGTGAGGGTGCCTTCCCTGCTGTTTGTCTGTACATAAGAAAAAAAAAACCCTGCTCCACTTAACAGAGACTACATGGCTCTCAAGATTATCCTCTGAATTTAAGATGGTAGTCTATTTTGTTGGTCTCTGGTCAACTTGTTGGCTTAAATAGAGCTGTATTTTCATATGCCTTACAGTGATCAGATTTCTGATCAACTACTAGGTGAAACTGCGTGTGGTTACAATCCAAATCCAAATCATGTGAAATCAACTGGTGTAAATGTTGTCAAAACTGATTACAAAAGTGGGGACCAAAAGCACTTAACATTAAGTATTGCAAGAAATACTTAAATACAATGAGCTGTAATTGACTATCACTGCACCAGGCAGTGGAGCACTTTCAGCAACAGACTCATTCAGCTCCACTGTAGCAAGGAACAGCACAAGAGGTTGTTTGTACCAACAGGAATCACACTGTACAACTCCTCTTACTGATCCTTCATATGTATTGTCACGATTGTTATCTGCATAGGGTTTATGCATTTACTTATTATATACTAATACTCAAAATGGAACACTTGAGTTCTGTAGTCTAATAGTTTTAGCTTTAGCCTTAGTTTTAGATTTTAGTTGCTGTATTTAATATCTCCTATGTATTCTGTTCTTAATAAGGCCTGAGTACTGTATTCTTTCTGCTCTTCTTTTCATTGCACTGCTGTCATATGTGACTTTCCTTCTGGGATTAATAAAGTTATCTATCTATATATCTATATATCTATATATCTATATATCTATATATCTAGCTATAATCTGAGACATCGTTGTACAGGTGGTTTGAGAAAGGTTTTTCCTCTGAAATATTCTCAGGGACGGAGTCATTTGAGATATTAAGTAGTTTTATGTTTTGTTTTGTTTTTTTGCTACCAAATGTCCCAGCATTTTCCCATTTACATTCCCCATAAAACTCCTTTGTCACTTAACAGCTTTCCATTGGTTGGTTGTATATATTTTTTTAAATGAGAGTATGAATGTGGGAGCAGCACATTAGGTGCCTCTGTCTATGAGGAGTTTTTTGTGTGTCTCTCTCTGTCATTGTAGGTTTGCTCTAGGTAATGTGGTTTCCTCCCATCTCCCAAAATCAAAATCACCAAGTGAATTAGTTAAATTGCTCCTATTGAGTGTGTGAGTGAATTAATGTGTATGGTTCCCTTTGGTGGGCAAGAACCCTATCGAGGGGGTTAACTGCCTTGCCCCACTGATTCCAGGTAGACTGGCGGACCCCCTGTTTCCCAAACCAGAAGAAGAACATAAGAAGATATATGGATGGATGCAGTATGAGTGTGAGGATTCTTTATAAATTTAAACCTAATATACTGTACTGCTTTGACACCAATTAAAAAAAATCCTTACAACCATGCACTTTAACAAAGTACAATTTGTACTGGTTGAAGATGTCAGAAACAACCAGTGCAGAAGAACAAAAAGAGGTTCTTTTTAACAACTACTTCTAATAATTACCCTTAAATATTGTGTACAGTGTTTTATTATGAGACCTTGGTGTAAGCCCACTGAAACTTAAAGAAAAGGACACAGCATTTAGGTCCCTTGTCCCAAAAAAATGGATGAAGCTATATTTCAGCATTTTTAATAACAATATTTTCAGAAAATCCTCCCACTGTTTTTTTACTCCACAAATGTGGACTGTCATGCTTACCTTAAACAGCATTTCCGAGTTATCGGAACATCTTTAAATCACATCAAAATGAGACAGCATTTGCTCATTTGCTGCATTTTATACTTACTACATTATATAGCATCATTTGATGAGAGTTTTGGATGGTATATGTGAGTCATAAGTTTCTGCTGGAAGCTATTTATGATGTCCTCCCAACTCTACAAAACATTGGCCAATATGTAGGTGAAGATCCAAGCTTTACATTGTTTTTGTTCTCTTTGTCAGTAAATCCAGTGAAATATCATGAAGTGAGCTTAAGAGGTGCGGGTCTGGGGTTCCAGACTTCACTGTTGAGCCTTCTATAGGTGTTGTGAGCTTATTTCAACTCACTGATGAAGGAAGGTGCCTACCTAATGACCCCTGTGAAGAGTTTGTGAAAAGTGATTGGAGTATAGATAATGGGTAGGATCAAATGTGTAATGTGTAAATGTGTAGGATCATTTCTATACATTTATAGCTTTGGTTAATAGAAGTCACTGACCAAATAATTGACCGCCACACCAACCTTTGTTGTTAGATATAAGATAATCTGCCTGTACCAATGGTTAATTGAATGGTCTCTGATCAGATTATAAACAGCCATAGTAACTTAAGAGGTTTGATGTAGGGGCTTGTTTGTATTATTATATAAATGTCTGTTTGTTACTTTGTTTGTTTTTTTGTTTTTTTGTTTTTTTAACTAAAGACAAAAGGCAGCAACATCTCGAACAAACGATTGGTTCAAAGCTGACTACAGGATCAGGGCACCACTGCTGTGAGCACAAAACCATAGAGAAGGCCCTAACTGAGCGAGTGGATGTGGAATATAGAGTGGAGAGGAGGCAGTGATGTATCAAGCTGGGTGGCAACTGTCCTTGCATAGGAATGTGCTTTTTAAAGGGGGCCGCTCTCCTCTATGGCTGAACCACACCACGGGAGGCAGAATTAATGCAACACTGCAGCAATGGGGCTGCAAAGTAAAGAAACCCACTTAAGAGTAAATCCATCTCATCATCATCTCATCAGAAGAGTCTCTGTGTGTGTCTGAGTGTGCATTTATGAGCGAGAGAGACAGAGACAGAGAGAGAGAGAGGGAGAGAGAGAGAGAGAGAGGGAGAGAGAGAGAGAGAGAGAGAGAGAGAGAGGAGAGAGTGAGGGAGAGAGAGAGAGAGAGAGAGAGAGAGAGGGAGAGGGGAGAGAGAGAGAGAGAGAGAGAGAGAGAGAGAGAGAGAGAGAGAGAGAGAGAGACAAAGATTAAACCATGGTTAAATGACCAAAATATTCAAGAATATAGAAGTAGAACAGCAGGTGTTCTATTTAGGTGCTCTGTTGTAGTACTATGAAGGAACATGTAGATTCAGATATGCTTACATAAATGAGGGTTGTACAATTCAATGTTCTGTGTGGAATTTAGTGTGGAATTTTCATTTAATGCTGTGCATATCTTGACCAATCACAGATGTTTTTGGGTGTTTGGTGTCAGGTCCCCTATCATGTGAACCAAATGTTTGCCACTTCAGGTCTTGATCAATTCCTCTCTTTCCCTTCTTCAACTGATTGGAGGAAATTCCTAAGGAATAACCAATTTAATCAAGTCAGTTGAAGGAGAATGCAATGCAAAAATCTCACCATTTGAAGCATGGACTCCACAAAACAAAAAGATGTCCTGAGGTATCTGACATCAATATGTTATCAACATACCTTTAGTCCTGTAAGTTGTGAAGTGGGACCTACAAGAATCACATCAAGGGCCATTCTGCATAGCAGAAAAAAAACTTGCCTTTTGGAGATGTTCTGAACTAGTCATCTAGCCATCAAAATCTGTGGCTCAGATTATTATGCTTGCTCATTTTATCCTGCTTTTAACACATCACCATCAAGAACTGACAGTTCCTTTGCTGCCTAATATATCCACTGCTTGACAGATTTCACTGCAGATGAAGATTATCAATGTCTTTCACTTCATTTGTCCATGGAACTTACATTGTCCAGTCCTAACTGGTGAACATGTGAGGGCCATTACTGTTTCTAGCTATCAAATCCAGTCTGAAATCCAGATGAGATTTACCTCTATTAACAGAATAACAAATTATGTATTAAACACACATTTCAGCTGTGGAACATCCAGCATGAATTCTTCTTCAAATAGATAATACCGGATGCCTGAATGCACAGGTGCATTGTAGGAAGTCTGAAGCGAGTGTACCTGCTTGCCTGCACAATATCTGCACAGGGTCCCTCATGGAAACCTGCAGGCTCAAGCTCACACAGCTGGCTTGCCAAGGTTTACCCAATTGCTGCCGAGAGTGGTTCAAGAGGCTATAGCTGTATTAAACAAGCTGGTCGTTAATTATGAGTGGCTGCTCTGGTCACCCATTCAAGTGTGAAGAGCAATCAGAGATGCTGATGTAATAGCAAAGTATAACCCAGATTAATTTTACAATTGACAGTGCAACATTAAGTCTGTGACTGGGGAATCTGGGAATGTTTTCTTTGTTTTGATTTGTGCTTCTTCTCGTTCCAAACATATCAGTCATAAATCAGATTTGAAAACTTTGAGTTAATTTGGCCTATTTTTTGCCCTTTTTGTTATGTTTACTGACAACCATTTTTGTATTTTTCAAAAAGAAAAATGATGCTTTGCAACACAAGCAATATGGTTTTAAACTGATCTGGGGTGGGTTTCCCAAAAGCTTCATAACGCTAAGTACTTTCTTAAGTAGTACTTAAGATTATTAATTAATTAAAGAGTATTTTCCAAAGCCTTGTGTAACTAAAGTACTACGTGAACTTGCATATAGATTAATGAGTAACCTGCCCTACTTGTTATTTGCCAAGTGGATTTTATTCTTGAAGTGGATTTTGTCTGCAGTTCAGCATCTAAGAACCAGAGGATGAAGGTTCTGAAGGAGAGGGATCTCCAAGCTTTAAAATAACAATAATAAGACGAAGAAAAAATAATAATGACAATAATAATAATTATGATGATGAGATAATGACTATTATAATTTTATTATTTTATTCAATGGAAATAATAATCCTTGGCATATACAAAAAAAAAATTATCTCCAAAATGCACAACAATATAAAATTGGTTTCCATGCGATTGTTAATATATCTGGGGTTGTAGGTGCAGTGGATGGGATGCTTATTCCTATACACACTCCCAGACTCTTGAATCCCATCTACACATATTGAAAAGGGGTCTCTGCAGTGAACGAGCAGGTTATATGTAAGCATTAAAGGGCTCTTTACTGGCATGTCCAAGTGACCTGGACACAAACTCTGCTGTGTGTCAGCTGAAAAATGATGGTATGTTTGCTGGGTGATAGCGGGTATCCTCTCTGTGCTCCTGTGCTGGACCTCAAAACTACAGCTGAGGCAAGGTTAACAGTACACACCGGCAGTTGGGCACGCACTGTGGTTGAGGGCAGCACTCTAGACATCCTGAAGATTCACTTCATGATATAGAGGAAAGTGATGAGGAAGACACAACAGAATATATCATAGAAAGGCCTAGAAAAAGAAAGGCAGGCTTCAAAATTAACAGGAAGATTAATAAAAAGAATTTAAAAAAAGAATAAAAAAATAGGACAATATAAAAAAAATATTTTGTGCTTGTGTCATGAAAAAAAGAAAAGATTTGATTATGATGATGTGTTAAACCCATTTAAACCATTAGACCCATCAGAAAATTCAATCACTTAAAATGTCATATATTATATTTAGCCAGTTCTGACTACATTTTTAGAATTACCCTTGTAAAAAACTAATTATACGTATGTATAATTATGTGTGTTGTTATTAACTTATGTTCATTTAGAACCACTAAATTGTACTAAACCACTACTAAAATAGCAATTAAATTATACTACGGTACACTCAATATATAGTAAAAGAAAGTATACTGAGCTGCCTGATTAAAAGTGAACTTTTAAAGGTTTTAACATTTAAATATTTAAAGAAGCCATTTGACCTTGTGCAATATGAAAAAACACAAATGAGCTGTCCGATGAATTTAACTGCTTCAGTTATTATGATATTGTAATATTTAAATTGGGACTGGACTCATGATTTATGCTATATTTCAATATGCAGTTTATTAATTTTGAGTGGGCCAGACACACTTACCTACCTTAGTCCAACATTCAGAGATGATGTGGCACTATCAGTAAGAGGCAGTGTGAAGTGTGAAGTGTGTGTGAATAGTGTGAGGACTATTAGCCTTCAGTTTGGGCCATAACAAAACTCGCCTATAACATACATTTTAAAAATTCTAAATTCTGCAAGCCATTGTGGCATTATATAAGGGGACTAGTGTAATGGCAAAACACTAGTGCTGATGACAAAACACATTACTGGTCATTCTAGATATTCTGTCTAGATATGCTAAACACAGACATCTGAAGCAAGTAAAAGACACTGTACGTGTTTTATTTGAAGCTCATAACAGACATGTTGTACAATGTGCAACCTTAACAGTTGCACAGTGTCTCTTTCAGTAAAACAGCCTGTCACAGGCCTTCCACTGACTGGATCCTGTATTATAGTAATTTACATGTACCATATCTAAACCTTCAAAAAAACCTTGCACTGACATTTCTTATGAAACCAAAAATATCAAAAGTATATCACAAAAGTTCATAACTTTGACAGCAAAACACTAAACCAAGCCACAAATCTATACCCCTTAACCATTAAAGCAAGGTTCATCCTTTAGCAGAGTATGGCCGGCTATGACCTCTGTAATACAAATCTAATTTTATGTCTCCAATATACAGAATCACAGAAGAAAAACATCTTCTTTTCTTTTCAAAATAAAAATGTTTACAGGACACTTATAACATCTGATAATATGTCATGCAGTTGGTGTGATGATATCATATTTTATGTAAGTTATAGGTAAAGAAATGTTATGCTGATTTTCAGAGTTGTACAAAACTTATAATGAACACAATGAGTGGAATGCCAATTTCCCTGAGGGAACCCTCCCAAGGGATCAATAAAGTTCTATCCTATCCTATCCTAGAACAGACCCTCATCTCATCAGAAGATAGGACAATGCATACAGAGTGTACACGCTCACCTCTTCTTCAATCCCCAGGACAGTTGATGAAATGACTAATGCTACAGGCTGAACCGTTCTAAGATCAAACCAAGGACAAGTTTGAAAATATAGAGTTTTTTTGTGTCTGTGGAGCTTTATCAGTGTTTTAGAATTGGAAAAAGAATCATGATCTATTTTGTAGATATTATGAGAATTCTTACTATGTATAACCCTGGGATTATTTTGTCCTATTGGACTGGCACTCTGATATTAGAATCATAATTATTATTAATGTGAATAATAATTTCAAATAAATTAATTAGTAGCAATAATTTGTTCATACGTCCTACATTATCAGTGCCAGCATATGCACCACAACCATTTATTCGAAGCCCACAAGAGGTCCTTTTTATAATTATGTTAATGATTAATCTGATGCGATAAGCCTTCATCTAATTAGATACCACAGGGGAAAAAATCCCTATTGTTGGGAACAAAATCTAATAATAGTAATAATAGAATAAGACAAGTACACTAATACTTACAGAGTTTATATACAATCATCATTCTATTGAACAGAAATAGTATGGCAGAGAACGGCAGGCATGTATTGTCAGTGCTAGAGAGGTCTAGCTCGAGCTCGAGCTCTAGCTGCTAGAAGGTGTGTTGATATCAGAATTACATGAAAACATACTTTTACAAATTTAAAGCTCAAACTGAAAACCTTGCCATGCTTATCTGGAACCTTGCCATCTGATTATCAGTTCTGATATTAGTAAGTGTGATGTAATTATAAGACAGCAACAAGATGAGGCAATCTTACCTGACAAAACTTACCCTTTTTTTTAAATTTTCCTGATGGCAAGCAGTATGACCCACGATTCGGACCTGTGATCCTCCAATCATAATGCTAGCGCTAAGTCACTCAGAGCCCTGACAGCACTACATAATACAACAAATTTAAGGAAGATGATAAATGTGTGTGTCACTACTATGAGCACAAAACCAAAGTATGTAAATACAGTATGCATGTAAATGCAATTGGTTGACAACCCTCCGATCTCCACAGACGCAACAGGGAGAAACATATGACTGTGGTACACGTAAATAATGCAGAGGCACAAAAAGTGCTGAGCTGAGGTTTTACTCTTTTACTGTTGGGTTGATCAGGTTATACTATGGTGACACGCCACTGCTCTGTTCACCTTGTATGGAGCATCATTCTCACAACACACAGCACTCCACTGTTACATCCACCACTATCCCCTGAGGTGCTTGACCTCCTTAACAGACAAAGCAGCTGGAACACAATGGGGACAGGGGAGGACAATCTTCCTTCCGTGTCATTGAACAGAAAGTGCAAGCTTGACTGTGGCCAGAGCCTAGCACTGTGTCTACTACATGTGGTAGTGTCTGCGTCATGTAGGCTTTTTATGTGTTAGACTAATAATGCAGTTGAAAGGGACAGCTCCAGGCAAATCTGCCTCACACGAGACATCTGGGCCACACACTGCTCTTCCAAAAAGCCACGACAGGCTTCCATCAACCTAGGCCAGACCTTCAAAGGACAGACCTCAGTGGGCAAGCAGGCCCGGGGATGCTGACTCTCTGGGATGACTGGTGATCCTGATATGAATCTTGGCTCCAAGACAAAAACCCCATCAGATCTTTCGCCCATCCTGGCCCTTCAGGACGGGACTTTGATGCCCAGCTGATATGGTGATGCTTAAAATTCTAATTTCAAAACACCAGATTTGCCAGAGCGTGCGCCCTTGATGTCACCAAATGTGTTGAATGGAGCTCCAGCTTTCTTTGTACCCAACACCAATCACCATGCTGCCCCCAAAGGGCAATAAAATCTGGCCTCATCCAGATGTGCACCCCTTCTCCCAGGCAAGAAGTGGCACAGGCACCACTCTCTAGCACTCTACTTAACCTCTGTACTGTGATCTTCTCTGGACTGCTGCACAAAACGGCTGATATGGATCAGTGAACACATCTATAATGAAAGGCCTTACATCTAAGGAAGATGTTCACATTACAGCTCAGAGTGTGGTGTGCTATTGAGACATTTAAAGACATGATTGTAAAATCATTTTAAGATGCAGTTCAGATGATTTGAGAACATGAATGCCATTTTGCTCAGACAAATGAATACCACAATATTATGTGACGTGTATAAACAACATATTTACAAGTGCACATGGACCATCATGGGAAAAGTGAAAAAAACTTAACTATAAGTAGTTCAGGAACCAAATATCGAAACCTAGTCAATAAATTATGTTGTCCTTTCCCAACAGTGGTTAGGCTACATTCACAGTCAATGATTTACAAGGGTCCAGAGCATATGAATAAATACAACATATAGATGACCCCCTCCTTGTTTCATTCACTGTCCATTGTATCAGCTCTCTTACCACACAGGAGCACTTTGTAGTTCTATAATTGTAGACTGTAGTCAATCTGTTGAACACTTTATTCTTTCTTAGCCTCCTTTCCGTTTGAACTTAAATGGTCAAGACCCCACAGGACCACCACAGAGCAGGTATTATGTGGGTGGTGGGTCATTCTCAACACTGCATTGACTCTGACAATGGTGTGTTTTTCTGCTATGAGTGGCTCAGACACAGCAGTACTGCTGGAGTGTAGTAATGCAATAGATAGTAATGGCTACTATAATTCAAAAGACCCTACGTTCACCTTCTGAAGGCCTAACAAATTAAAGAGGTCACTTAGCTGTGTCTACCCAAGATACACTACATAAAAAATTATGAGGTATTAAGGTATTGGGACATCTACATATTACACCCACAGTAGCCCTTTCAGGTCCATGGGCATTCTTA
Source organism: Acestrorhynchus altus (assembly GCA_034509495.1). NCBI lineage: Eukaryota > Metazoa > Chordata > Actinopteri > Characiformes > Acestrorhynchidae > Acestrorhynchus > Acestrorhynchus altus. The sequence continues at coordinate 23,384,378 of CM067505.1, forward strand.
TGTAGTTTGTGTCCATTGCAGCTCTAAAAGCAGGTTTGTAACTCTGCAGATATTGAGTCAGCAGAGCGCTGGAGTCTTTTATGCACTATACATCTCAGCACTCAATGACCCACTCTGTAACTTGGTTGGTGTACATGGTTTGCCACTTCATGGCTGAGTTGCTGTGGTTCCTAAACGCATGCAGTTTTCAATAACAACACTCAAAGCTGAACATGGATTCTCAAGCAGGGATGGCATTTCAGGAACTGACTTGTTGCAGAAATGGCTTCCTATTACAGTACCATGCTCAAATCAAAAGCAGACTACATGCAAGGTAATAAATGGGTATGTCCCAATAATTTTGTGTACAGAGCATAAAACATTATTGTATATGTAAAACATTATTCTATTTGACATTTCAAGGAAGTTGTCAATTTCTTTCAAAAAACCCTAACAAGAAAACAAGGGTTCTGTGAAGCAAAAAATTAAAATAGGCTGTGGAAAAAAAGTGAAAGCTTTTTTTTTTGTTATATATATAATATTAAAAGAGCAATTTATAGCCAATAAAACCTTCTGAAAGTAATTTTCAATTACTTTTTTGTGATATAAAAAACACACCAGAGGTCACATATCAATCTAAGAATGCATAGTTGTGAAAAGGAACTAATTTAAAGAATTGAACGTGTGCTCAAAGGAGCCAGTCATGCAGTCATTTGGTTGGGCAGTCCTTAGCGAGAGCCACGGCTATTATTGTTGACGACAACTAATCCAGCCACATTCTCTCACTGGAGCACGCCTTTTTAACCAGAACAAAGCCCTGTCACTTGAATGGCAGCTTCAAAAAACAGAGCCGCCACAGATGAATAAAGCTGCTAGAGAAATCACATGCCAACCAATTTCCTCCATTCATCAATCTCCCTCGGCCTCTTATCCGCACAGGAAATCAAAGGGGTGATAAAAAAAGGACTGGACATTGAAAACTAAAGCTCTCTCAGCAACACATTCCTGTCTTGTGAGCAAGGACAATTGATCTGCTAACTGATGCATTGACAACAAATGATAACAGTGGAGTTATCAAAGTTATACAATGGAAATGAATGACAATTAAGCACTGCAGGAAGTCCATAGATATCATTACAGTGACAGGGAGAATGCCATACTTCTTTGTTAAACTTAGAGGCTTTCATCATGGGTTGAATTTAAATGCAACAAATACAAAGTATGTTAATGAATCATTGATCATTTGTTGCCTAATACTGTTCAAATGAACACTATATATTAAATATTATCAAAAAAGTACATCTAAGTTCCAAGTCAACGTGATCTCACATAGAAAGGTCCATATAAGTTGATTGTTCCAGTCAAAACACATGACCTATTAGGTCATCTTTTCATCTGGGCCTCTGGTAGCACACACAATGTTTGACTATCATGTACTCAAAGAAGAAATGAATCCAGCTACACTGGTAGATTATATTGGAGAAAACATAGGATATTGGATATTGGAGTGTTTATGATTTTTTTTAAAGCTTATTAAAAAATAAAGGATTGAAATTAATAGTTAAAATACAATGTTTTCCTTTTAATTGTGGATAAGGTTAAATTTAAAATAAAGTTTTGGGTTAGGTTTATATGCAGATTAAAGTGAGGGTAAGGTTAGGTTAAGATGTAGATTAAGATATAGGTTAAGGTTGGGGTGTAGATTGTTGGGGAGTAATTTACAGCCATGATCCATATCATAACAAGCTGCAGCACAAACTTAGATAGGGTATAGATTTACCTTATCTAGTCATGGTGGTCTCATTGTTGGATGACTAATCAAGCTCAGAAAACAGCTAAAGTTGACTTGTTTTCAACAAAATTAAATCCAACTTTAAATGTCAAAGGAGCCTTCCAGTTCTGTTCACGTGTACATGCTCAACCTGCATGCAGACTCCAACTGATCAGTGAGAGGGAGCAGGCTGATGATGTCACTGCCTCAGATAGAGAAAATTGAATAGGAAGGGACTATTTGCTTTCTTTCTTTGCTCACATAGTGTTCAAATTTCAGAGTCCAGAGAAGGGATAATACTGATATACTGATTTTTGGCAAAGGTTAGATTAAACATTTAGGTGCAGATTAAGTCATAAGGATAGAATAACATTATTTTTTTGGTGTAGATTTAGGGTTAGGTTAAGATGTAAATTAAGGTGATCATATTTTTGTAGTTTTTGCCTGCTTACAGTAAAATGAGTCAACTTTCATTTGTGAGTTTGTCCTCTGTTGTGAGTTTTTTTTTTGTTTATTTATTAAAAATTTATATATATAAATATGTTGTGAGTTGATTCTAAGAGGACTCACCTGCAGTTTTCTTTTTACATAGTTATAAGGAGCAACTGAATCTCAACACAGTAGGTTCTCAGAAAAATCACTTGGCTTTGTTTGCAGCATTCACTACTGAGCTCCAGACTGCCTGTGGAAGCAACATTAAAACAAGACCTGTTCAATGCTTGCTTTCTGTTGGGTTATTACACAATGTATGGAGTGCTGTTCCTAAGAGCTAATCACCATGCACAATGTCAAACATTGGCCAGAGTTGTGTAAATCACATTATTAGACTTTGGAACAGGGAAAACATGTCCGCTGGAATGATGAATCACCCTTCACTATCTAGCACGTTCAAGAAGCATGATGTTTTTGGGTGTCCGCATTCTTCTGACCCTGCAGGATTGCATGAAAAAATCAAAGTAGCCATGTGATGCAGCTAATTACATCCTACAATCATACCACCTGATCACACCCATGAGCAACATAGATTTGTCTCATGGGACCACAGGAATCAATGTGCTGTGCTTTACCAGCTGCTTTTCTAATAGCTCCTTCTAGTCCCATCTTCAAAGTCTTTTATTCCTGTTGAGGAATTAAGCTACTCTAAGACAGAAACCTGCCAAACAGTAGATCAATACGTATATCCCTCATGTATGCTTTGAAAATCAGACTCTTGCCAGTGTCTCCAATAATTTTCATCAGCCCCCAAGAAGTCAGATTTGCTATGAAAAATAAAGAAAAAAAAAGAAAAAGAAAAACAATCAATATTCATCAGCTTTCATCAGCAAATATTATGAGCAAAAGAATTTTGAAAGCCTGAAAGTCAGCAAGTGAGCAGAGCTAACATTAACATTTAATTTGAAAACGGTGAACTGTCGTATATATTATGTTCACTACATGTAGAGTGAAACATGAAACAAGCATAAAAAGCCTTTTTAAGTATTTTGTTTAACCATATATACACAGTTATTCAACCTATTTGAATATTTTATTTCAAATTTGAAATCTGTATTAATGTCATGTGTAATTCTGTACACACAACCACAATTATGTGGAAGACTTGGCAGTTGTCCAGAAGACAACCATTCACACCCTCCATAAAGAGAATAATCCACAGAAGGTTATTGCTGGATGTTCTCAGAGTGCTGCATCAAAGCATATTAATGGAAAATGTGGTGGGAAAAGGTGTCCATGCAAAAGGGATAAACATGGCTTTGTGATTGATTGTGGTGCTTGGGAGAGCTTCACAAGAAACTGACTGAGGCTGATGTCAGTGCATCAAGAGCCACCAGACACCAGACGTTTCCAGGCAAGAGGCTACAACTGCAGAATTCTTTATATCAAGCCACTGCTGAAGCAAAGACAACATCTATGCAGAAAAAGGACTGGTCTGTTGCTCAGTGTTCCAAGATCCTCATTCCAGATGAAAGTAAATCTTGCATTTCAATTGGAAATCAAGTCATAGAGTAACAACTCAAGCTTCTAGAGTCTGGAGGAAAAGGGCACTGAATTCAAGGTCCAGTCCAGTGTGAAGCTTCCAGTCTGTGATGCTTTAAGGTACCATGTGGTCTACTGGTGTTGATTCACTATGGTTTACAAGTCCAGAGTTATCCAAGATGCCGATTTCCTTTTTTTTTCAGCAGGCCAGTACCTGACCACAGCAACAAGACATCTTATATATCTTATGAGATGGAGTTCTGATTTTCAAGAGCTATAAACCATACTGACCAAAAGTAAAACATGAAAAGATGTGAAATATTTCACTCTACATGTAACAGATAGATACATGTATGACAGTTTAATTTTGGAATTCAATTCTGAACAAAAAAATTAACTTCTCACAATATTCTAATTTGTGAACTGCACTACTGTTTGTGGGGGGAATTGTTACATCAAACACATATCAGTTGTACACTCCGACTGTGTGGAATACAAATACAAATTGCATTTATGATGCTAAGTAGTGATTCTACTTGTTTCTAACTCAATTACCTTCTGCAGCCATCAGTGGCAAATATTACATCTTCACCAACACTGATGTTTAGACGCCAATGGCTAATGCAATCAAGTTTGCATATTTGTTTGTGCAGATTCACATCCAGCTTCAGCATATGGCTTAATTGCACTGATAATTCCTCCATGTCTAGTTTACTTACTTCAGGATCCAAGCAATCCTTTGACTCAAATTGCCAGATGCATCGCAGGGTTTCCAGCTGCTACAGTCACTGATGCAGAACTAAAAGAGGTATTAAAAACTGAGGAGAATATATGTAGATTCAACATCCCATTCACCATACCAGAAACAGTAAATAAGTCCTGTTATACAGTGTGTATGATAAAAAGACATAAATCTCTCTCTCTCTCTCTCTCTCTCTCTCTCTCTCT
>CM067505.1:23394048-23421493 GCA_034509495.1 Acestrorhynchus altus
TATATATATATATATATATATATATATATATATATATATATATATATATGTTTACTTGCCATACAGGAGCACTTTGTAGTGCTAACATTACAGCCAGCAGAGCGTCTGATTATTCGCATACTTCTGATTCTTTGCATTCCTGGTCAAAATGGTCAAGAACATGCTTCTTTCACATTGAGATGTCATTTCAGTATCTCTCAGCTTATTTTAAAATGCATGTGTCCATCATGGATTCCTCAAGGTGCGATTTCTAATTCCTGACCATAGGGGGCGCTCAGGAGGAAGGAATAACAATATACCATATTTAAACACTTCATTTTAAGTTCACAAGTTTAAAATCATCAGCCAATCCACAAAAGAGCTAACAACGGGTCCAGTGTTGATTCTGGATGTTGTTGTGCTTCGTTTTGGGTTTTCTTTTGTTTTGTTGTTGTTGTTTTTTTTTTTGTCTGTGTGTGATTGTGACTGATTCTCTAATGATGAATCATTGATTTTAAGCTCAGTGTGGGTTTGAGATATATTAAACACAGATCAAGGACATTATCATGTAAAAAGGAGTTGTAGGGAGTGTAAAATCATGCAAGTCACATGTAAGCTTTAAAAACAAAGACACTAACAACTACAAATGTGTTTATACATTACATTTGTGTGTCATATCCAAATTGTATTGCATTTACACTTTTCAATAAGATACACCCTCAATGAGGCAAGACAAGATCTGACTTTACTTTCCCATGTAAAAAGCACATAAGCATAGTTTCCCCATGCTTATTGGCCATAATAACCCATGTATAGTTATGTTGTTCTACCATTAACCTGCTGTAAACATAATTTCACACCTGTTTTTACCATGTTCAAATATAAAATAAATAAATGAATAAATAAAACTGGCATTAAACCTTGCCCAACCTCTTTCAAATACAAGCACATGCTTCCTCCAATACATGTGAAGTCAGCCACTGCCCGTTTTCAAACTGCTGCCATTGCATCATTGCTTGGTGGCCAACGTGCTCAGAGGAATTGTTGATTTACCAGCTCTGATACAATGACTAACAGATGCCTATATCGGCCAGCATCATGCTGGGTGTGATGTGGGGAGAGACTTCCATCTACCCACACAGATAGAGCATGGCCAATTTTGCTCCCATGACCCAGGATTTAAACCTGTGATCCTCCAGGCATAGTGATCCACTTGGAGTCCAGCATCAAATGAAGTGAATGGGTGGGCAGTTTGTCCCCTTGCAACTATAAAGGTCTCTCTGCCATTTTTATATACATGTTCTTATTCTGTGACTTCTTATCATTATATGCAATATTTAAGTTGTATGCATGCATTTTAGACTCTTTATCTAGAAAACAAAGTTTCTATATATATATATATATATATATATATATATATATATATATATATATNTATATATATATATATATATATATATATATATATATATATATATATATATATATATATGTATATATATATATATATATACTATTTTCCTGCTCCAATGTGTGTTGTGCTAAGCAGCATAGTGCTGTGCTGTACCGGTACTGTAACTAATTTTCTCCGAGAACATGAGATCTGTACTTTGTGGCTTCATAACTCAAAATTAGTGCTACCTACAGACTTGATACACATATCATATTTTTCATTATTGTGTGACAAAAAAAATCCAGGTTGGAAAACAGCTAAAAACCACTTAATTTCAGATAAATTAAAGTTAAATTAAATTAAAGGACACTAAACAAAACATTGATAGTCCACTATGTTCTCATGTTCTCAGTGAATGTCCTACTTAAAACATATGCACACGTACCATAAGCAACATTTTTCAGAACATGGAAATGATTTATGACCAAGTAGCCTAATACATTTTGAATGAATACTACTGGCCCTTCAGTGCCCCCTGGGCAACTCCCTGGGCCTGCACTTGATCATTACCACTGGGATATAAGGGGACCTGAAGTAAATCACATTTTCAGCATTTTAAAGTCACTGATAAATTGTAATTGGTTAAAAGAACCAAACTTATATCTGGGAAAATATATGGCTTTAGTCAAACTGAAGAGTTCCACTGGGTCACATTTCAGATATAATATCAGTCTACTGAGCTAAAATAATTTGCTCAACAAAGTCCTGCATTTTCTGAATTAATAACTGCTACTTTTTTTTTTTTTTTTTTGAGGAAGCAACACAGCCATGTAGCGAGCAGTTATTTCCAATCAGGCTCTTTAATATGACACGGAGCTACTCTAAGGTTGGAGCTACCTGCAGTATAACGTGTGAACAATGATATTAAACAGGACACTTAAAGTGACTCCTATCTTTAAAGAGGAGAAACGAATACTGGGTCCTTGCCACCACGGATATTATTAAACTAATTTGTCTTGTCGTAGCCCTGGGTGAACCCATATCTTAGTGCCAAGGATATATCACACTGCATAAGCAGCGGTTCAGTCACAGGAGTTTGCTTAGTAGAAGGGAATATAGATCACAGCACAGCAACACAGAGGGGAAACTTTCCACATTCCTCAAAGGAGACTTTGATTTTCTCTCCTGGACCGAATGATAATTGTACTTGTCTTTCTCTCACACTTGTTCTCATATAAACAGCTATTCTCGAGTTGATGAAGACCCCATTGATCATATACATGGACCAACAACAAGTAAGACAGCAATATTTATGTTGTGCATTCTACAGAGCTGAAATTATTCTTTGTTGGGTAGCTTTATGCTGCAGGCCATAATTAGTCAAGCCACAGATAAGCTGGAGCACAGATGGCAATACTGAAGAGACATCTTCCCCTCAGTCTGAAATGTGTCATGTTGTTTCATCTTCTACACTGAAAACCACTGTTAACATTCACAGACTGGTATTGTGGGTTTAAAAGACTTAGCATATATTCACAGTACATTAGCTGAACCTATAGATGTGTTTCATAATTTTAAAGATATACTGATCTACATATATAATATACATACATTTTTTTTTTCTTTGTTTTAATATTTGTTCCCAATTTTGCCTCCAATTTGGATGTGCCAATTATCCAACCAAGTTAGGACTGTCCCTATCGCATACAATGCTCCCAACATCAGGACGATGAAGACAAGCACACTCTTCTTCCGATATGTCAGCTACTGCCTTAGCTACAATGCAATGGCTAAAAGATGTCTGTGTTGGCCAGCACCCATTTGGTGTGATGTGGGGAGAGAGCGTCTTCTACCCACAAGAGAGAGCATGAAGAATTTTGCCCTCTCTGACTCCGCCGCTGATGAAAAACAGCATGATTAGAACCTGAGATCCTTTTGTAATTAGACCATTGAGCCACTCTGAGTCAATAAATAATTGTTTTAATATTTTTATAACATTGTCTGTATAAGAAATATATATTGTGGCGAATCAGGACATGACGTTCTTTATTTTCTCTCGGGTTGCTCTGATTGAGTGCCAGCTACAGCCGCTTAGAGGAGCTCACCCAGCAGCATGAAACAGAGACTGTAGGGACTGAAGATAAACCTAAGCCAGCCTGAGCCAGCAAGGGTTCCTCAATACTCTGGGGATCCGTAGGCTTGTGTTTGTTGTTTTGGAGGTTTTTGCTCATGCACATGTTTAAATAAAAGACATGTTTTGGGGACATCATGCTGTTGTCTGTGTGAGTCTCTGGAACTTGTCATTCAGTCAAGTGACAAGACATTTAAATGGAGTCTACTATGAAATGTACCTCAACAAGTAGTTTTAGCAGTTAGAAAGTGCTCTGCATATGTGGGACTTCAAGCCTGTTGAAAAAACATCCCAGGAGGCTCCTCATAATGCTGCTTAGAGAATGCCAGCAGTGCACAAAGTTGTAGTCAAAGCTAAAGCACAATACTTTGAAGAATCTAAAATGAAGTTTTGATTTCATTTTAGTCACTGCAAAACCGCAGTGCTATTTCATAGCTTTGATGTCTGTGGAAAATGCAGAGCGTAGAAAAAGAAAAAAAAAACCTTTCCATTAGCAGGTTTGTCCCAACTTTTGGCAGTACCATATCCTCTTTTTTGTTGGATCTGTGATGGGAATGAGTCTAACAATGTGTAACGAGAGGTTAATGAGTACATCAATTCTGTGTTTCTTGTCTCTTCAGATCCCCAGAAGTCAGTCAGAGAGGAGATTAAGTGAAAAGACACAAAAAGAGAGCACAGAAGGCGAAAGCTCCGAAACCTTGCATCTTCTGCAGCAGCCGAGTGAACTCAAAGCCATGTTACAAGTACAAGATGATTTAAACCTGCAACTTTGGAATGCAAGAAAGAAAAAAGAGTTCATTGCCTTATCTGACCCTGTGTTTTCTCAACATCATCTTTCCCCAGTGAGGCTGCTAAATGACAGCATATAGAAAATCACTAGAAAGAAATCTGTACTGGGTTAAGTTTGCCCATGTTTTCTCCTAATCCCATTAACGTGATTTCATTTATTTCATTCGATTGCATTGACTAAGTCATGCTTTCTTGTTTTGCTGTTTTTCTTTTCTTTTAAGTCAGAAAAGACAGGGCAAGAGTCCAAATTGGCAAAGCTAACTGACACCAAGCTTGCTGTAGACTTGAACTGGAATAAAATGTTCAACTGTTTTGACAGACTGTCACCCAACAACATAACAGCCCACACACTGTGTGGAGAAATCTGACTTTATTCATTAATATTCATGGGTTGTAGCCAACACTGAGACATCAGTTGGGGTGTTGCTTGACTGGTAGGCATGGGGCAGTGACAGGAGTAGAATGGGCTGTTCTTTTATGTGAACGTGTGCCAAGGCTTTGTGGATGAATCCATGATGCTCCCACAGTTGGTTCTCTGAATGACAACAATCCTGTTCCCTGCTGAAACTGGATGGCCTCATTCCTAGGTGACAGGAATAATGTACAGAAAGTACTATGTGACACTGGTTCCGTACCTTCAGAAGGTTCTACACACAACACCAGACCAAATTTGCCTGTTGTGGCAGCATGCTTCACTTTGTAATTCCTTCTGTGCACAGCAGCATTCCTAGAAGAAATAAGCCCTCTGCAAAAATGACTGTGCAAGAATAATCACAACTTGAGACAGACAATAAATAATAAAGAAAAGAGTTTGGTATGCAAGCCTACTCGAGCTGGGGCTTAGCAAATACTAACATAAGAGGGAAATATAAAGATGACAGAGTGTCAGAAATGCTGCCCGGTGATCCAGGTCCCTTTGAGAAACTCAGTGTCATATTAATTATGCACTTCTTGGCAACACATAATAAAAAAATGACCCTATATATAATCATTTTCCCTGGGCCTCATTATAGATGAAGGCCTGCTTGGGTCTCCAAGGTGTTGCCTCCCAAAAATAAATAAATAAATAAATAGATTGCCGCTAGGGCCACGAGGTGTCTGCTGCCGCAGAGCCCAAGCCACACACTGGCCCATTAATAAATTACAGCAGACATGCAAATTAAAAGACGAGCCGCCGGGGATGGAGACGAGAGGAGACTGTCCATTACATCCCACTGCACACAAGCTAACATAAAGATCCCTGGCTCTCTGGAAGAATCAGGAGCCATGTTATCTAATCACATTCTCCCCTGTGTGCTGTTACAAGCAATATGGCAACACGAGAACCAGAGACAGAAATAACCAGGGGCAAAAGGGGGAAATGCTTCCATGTTTAACATTTCTGCCCTTTACAATAAGAGGACTTTCGGCAAAACTGCTCCCAGAATTACATTGTGCATTTAAAACACATTAGGAACACTGTCACTGTTACACAAATTCCTCTCTTTTTTGTCATCTTTCCCTTTTTGACATAAAAAATTCTGCAAATCTGACAGTTGTACTTTACAGTGTGTCCATGTTTCATGAGGGCTGTACCAATAGAAGTTGCTCTAAAATTACTTAGAAGATATTTTACACTGAATTCCACTGAAAGCTAAAAAGGTTTTTAATCTTCATTTTTGCTATTTTGGAGATATATACTGTAGATGGAATACACAGCAGTGAACAGTGTTGCTATTTGATGAGTGAGGTTGAACATTGACCAGTGTGCTTAAGGCAAGTAAGTGCCAGATGGACAGGATATGACATATCAAAAGTGTGAGGGAATTGTAAATTCCACAATCCAAAGTGTAATTCGTGCTGACAATATGTCATAGAAGACATTACCACCATTTGCAGCCCCTCATGGACTGCATCTACCCTGGGTATAATGGGACATTACATCAGTATAATGCACCATCCCATTAGGCCCAGCATGTCCAGAATTGGTTCATAGTGCATATTGGGCATATTGCTGGTACAGATGTGACACTGTGGAATGTTAAATGTCTGCACAACTTCAAAAATGGCTTGTCCCATCTATCTGGCTCCCACTATTCAATAAATCATGTCACCTTGTGGACATTCCACAGTTCCACAGCCTGATCATGGAGGGGTCAACCTCTCTAGCCAAACCTCAGACTTAAGCATTGCTAACTAAGATGTATATATAGCTACTCCACAGCATTTTCTAAGAAGATATTACACATGCTGTCCAACTTAAACACCTGAAATCTCTAATTAGAAGCGGTGTCTGATACTTTTGGACATATGGTGTATACTCACTACCACTGTTTCAGCTACCGAATGCAGAGGTGAAATTGACACATCAGAAACATATCAGGAACCTCTCCAAAAAAAAGCACAGACTGCAGTGCCCAGCCAAGAACAGGCTTCTGTTGAGAGCTACAGGGTTGTCCTTGAGCCGCCAATCCCCAGCTGCTCCCTCTAAGGACTGAGCCAATCTTCAGCGCAAGAATTCCATGTCTAATCACTTTTAATCGGGTCCCAGTTTCCACTTTATGGCCATTGACAGAATAGGATTGGATTGGATTGGATGTGAGAGTTATAAAGCTGGGCCCATGTCTGGCTGCAATGGCTGGTGGGTTCTAACTGACCATGCTGAAGGGACAGATCCGCTGCTGCTTGATTGCACCTTCTCTACGCTAAAGTGCCCCTTCCTCAGCTTGATGTATCAGCCTCATTTTCTCTAGAAGATGATACGATCATCAGCACTGGTGCAGTGGAGAAAATCAAAGGGTGTGAATGGAGAAAGAAAAAGGGACATTGATTTGGTTCTGTCTATCTGTCTCTATCATAGGAGTGTTTCAGCATGTTAAAAATTTAGAAAAACAATTTGAAACTTTTGGGCTAAACAAGTTATATTATTTAAAACAATTACCTTAAAGGGCCCACACTGAGAAAGAAATCGGCTAAACTGCTGTAGACTGAGTACGTGGATATATAATATAGTGACACAAAACCTAAATTATTCTAATTTTATTGTTTTTGTAAAATTCTTTGCTTATCAGTGCATCTCAGTGAATCCTTTTGTTCATAATTTAATTTCATAATTCATAATTAAATTATAATAACTATGTCATATACTGTGAAATACTATGAAAAATGTTTTTGATCATTTAAAAACATTAACTGTCATATATTTTAGATTCATTACATTTAAAGTGATTTGTTTCAAGCTTTTTTAGTTTTAATGACACTATGATTAATAATCAAATTTGAATGGATATTTTCTAATATTTTGAGATTTTGGATTTCTAGTTTATATGAGCAACAATGCATCAAGAATGTATTCACAGTGCTTCACTTTTTGCACATTTTGTTATGTTACAGCCTTATACAAAAATGGATTCAATTTATTTTTTTCCATTACATTCTACACACATTACCCCATAATGACAAAGTGAGAAAAGTTTGTTTAATTTTTTAGCTTATTACAAATAAAAATGCATAAATATATCATGTACATAAGTACTGACAATATTTGCCATGACATTCAAAATTGCACTCAAAAGGTGCCTCTTGTTTCCACCGATCATCCATTAGATGTTTCTTCAGCTTGATTGGAGTAAACCTGTGTTAAATTTAGTTGACTGCATATGATTAAGTTCCCATAATAGACAGTGCATGTCAGAGAATAAACTAAGCCATGTAAATCATCTGTAAATGGAAGAAGTTTGGAATCACCAGGACTCTTCACACAGCTGGCTGCCCAGCAAAAGTGATCGTGGTAGGAGGGCCTTAGTCAGGGAGGTGACCAAGATCCAAGTGGTCACTCTGACAGAGCTCCAACATTGCTCTGTGGAGAGAGAACCTTCCAGAAGCCACTCCTCACTAAAATGCACATAAGATAGCCCATCTGGTGTTTGGCTGTCACCTAAAGGACTCTCAGACAAAACAAAAAGTGCTTTTTGTGATGAATTATGTCTGGAGGAAACCAGGCACTGCTCATCACCCATGTAATACCATTCCTACAGTGAAGCATGGTGGTGGCAGCATCATGCTGTGGGGATGTTTTTCTGCAGCAGGACCTGGGACACTAGTCAGGATTGAGGGAAAGATGACTGCAGTGATGTACAGAGACATCCTTGATGATGACCTGTACCAGAGCACTCTGGACCTCAGACTGGGATATCTTCAAACAGAATAACAACCCTAAGCACACAGCCAAGATAACAAAGGAGTGGCTTCAGGACGACTCTGTGAATGTCATTGAGTGGCCCAGTCAGAGCCCAGACTTTTTGAGGGCAAGGGTGCTTGTACTAAGTATTGAGCAAAGGCTGTGAATACTTATCTAGATGTTATATTGTTGTGTTTTATTATTTTATAAATTTGTAAAGGTTTAAAAAAAATAATTTTGTCACTGTCATTGTGGGGTGTTGTGTGTAGAATATGAAGGGGGAATTGAATCAATCTGGAAATAAGGCTGTAAAATAACAAAATGTGCAAAAAGTCAAGTGTTGTGGATGCTTTCTGGAAGCACTGTATAAGACACTGATCAACAATAAACAATGTTTGAAATATCATGTAATAAATATAAAACATCATAGCTTTTTGAATGAAAGGGGAGGGTTAACAATTATCTTCTTTACAACTGCCAGGTTGTAGTGGAAGTGGAAGACGTTTTCCCTATGACTGTGGTTGTATGCGGTGAACCACACAGCACTGACAAAGCTTGAATCAAACTTTACTCAAATTCAAATTTAAATCATCTATAAAGTAAAACAATAAAAGCCTTGAATTATAGCACTTGAACTTTCTGATTTCAATTATGAAAATACTATATGATATTCTAATTGATGCACATGTACATTATAAACCACTAGAGACACTTCCAAGCTATGCAAAAGCATTTGCTCTTCCACTGATCACTTAGTCTTTATCTACACAACAGTCATGACACTAATTCAACTATCTTTATTCTTTAACTAGTACTAACACATTCATCTTCATTTGTGTGCTGTCACTGGTTCTTTGAGAGCGGGAATCCTGTAATAATCTGATTTTCTGCAATGGCTAATGAACACTCATCCCTGCCCCATCCCTGTTGATGTGGGCCTTTGTGCATTATGTACTGCAGCAAAGAAAAGAGCAGTGGGGATAATTTACTTAGTGGCTCCCCCACATGCAGCTCTATCCTACTTACTGAAGCTGCACAGAGGGCTACCATTCACATACATGCTGCAAAAGGTCTTGGTCACTGCCAGAGATCAGCTGAAATGTACACTACCAATGACTGTGATTACAAAGTAAGTAGAATAGCAATCATCGCTCTTATGAACTTGCGTAACTGGAATTTGCCACAGTATCTAGCCTATCATTAGTGAACTGTAAACACTGACAAATGTTGGGGGCAATAATGTAAGAGGACACACACAGTATTTCATTTTGATTCTTTTTAAAAAACTAATAAAAAAAACAAACAAACTCTGGAACACTTTCCTACCCTTAGAAGATCTTGATGGATGATGCATGTTGGCCAGTCACCAGTTTAATGCAAAAGATCACATGCAAGTTCTAAAACCGACCCATTCCAGTGTTTTAAAACATACCCTATTACAGTAACGTTAAGCTATGGTCCAGAATAGGTTTGACCCCTCACTAAATAAATGACTGCTCTGTGGACATTTAAAGCTCAAATCAAACATGCTGTGTAGACCACCTGACCTTTACATTATATGCCTTTTGTCGACGTGCCATTCACTGAAGAATATGGGTTTTAGGATGTAACATAGGCCTGAGGAGGGGGTAAGTCATTGGCTGGAGAGTGAAAGGCAGACTCAGCACACACAATCACACAGGATTTATTTGAACATCAGACCTAAACCAAAATACAATTTACTTACATGGTTTGAACAGTCTTTTGAAAAGACTGTCAAAGTGCATTTTAAATACTTTCTAGATGCAAAGCATTTTGGACCTGGCCTGTAATTCACTCACATTTAGCAGGCTAGACAATATCCACAAGCGGGTGCTGTTAGTACTCAAATATCTTATGCTTTGCATCATAGGCACTGTGTGTGTTCCCTCAAAGAAGCAGAATAAATATCATAGTTAAATTAATAATGGTAATTAAAAGCAAACCACTGTTAATGACCTCCTACTGTTCACCTAATCAGTCCACAGCAGCTTTATGTGTGCCAATAGGTCATGCTGAAAGACTTTCATGTACTTTTAGATGCCTATGAGAACTCAGATGATATACTGTATAACATGCGACCTGTATTTAATTATATTAAGTGGGTGCTCGGAAATTGTAAACAGTTCATCAAAGCACCAATAACTATGTTGGCACAGGCCCAAGGACATGTTCATGGGATTCCATCCAGCTGACTTTTAATAAGCTACTACAGAGCTCTACATGCAAACCCTGAAGAGACTAATTCAAAACCCATTGACAATGACATCTTTAGAGAAATATTTAAGTTAATTAAAAAAAAAACAAAAAAAAAACCAAATGAAACAAATGAAAGTTTCTAAGCAGCACACAGACATGCCCTACCACCAGGTTCCAAATGGGCATGGCTAGGGTTTGGCAAAACCTCAGTTAGTCACACTAATGGTGAAAAGAAAGTAAGCAAAACATCTCTCTCCCTTCTGACAATCCAAAAGGTCTGCCAATCCTGCAGTACATGATCAATGATTGCAGAGCAAAATTAGGCTCTTGGAGTTTTTTTTTGTTTTTTTTTACCAACATTAATGAGGCCATATCATACAGTCCTTAATATTTTATTCTTTTTTTCTTTTTCCTTTTTCTTTTTTTTGCCTGTGTGTGGGCTCATGCCCCAAAACAAGTTTTTATGTGACTATTTTGCAGTCTTTTAAGATTAACCAGGCTGTAACTGTCCTTGTTTGACTGCTCTTTACTGTGTCTCATTCAAAAATCAATTCAAAAAGGCTGAAACACTCCTTATGACTTTAGTTGAGATGGGAGGGGCTAAACCTTTGTAGATAAATACAAGTAAAAGTACTGTTTTTTTCTGAAATCACAAACAATAAATTTAATTCATGAATGTCATCCTATGACCTTAAACAGTCTAAAATCAAAATCAAATTTGCCATTCTGTTTTCAGCAGCAGAAGTATTGCTCCCACTTCTTTTCTTGCCCCATTGCTGGTGCTTATGCTTACATGTCTACCCCAAAAAATGTTGTTTGAGCTCAATAAAGAACCTAATGCAACATTATGCAGTAACTGTAAGAAGAATGTAATCTCTGTAATTGCCACTCTGGACCAGAGTGCTGCTACTGGTAGAGCTACTAGTAGTAGTACACCACAGGGTTGCACTACACCACTACAATTACTGTTAGTAGTAGACAACAGGGTTGCACTAGTTCACTACTACTACGGCTAGTACACCTCAGTGTAATATGTTACACTGTTTTAAAAGTATTCACTAATATGTCTCAAGAGTTCCCTTTAACAGAGCTCAGATATAATGTTCCTAGCTATGGACAATGGGATTGTATCCCCCGGCTGCTAAAATGACAAAAAAATTACATTTGCTAAGAAAAGTGTGCTGCAGGTGTAAAATGTTTATTCTACCGGTTGTCAAAGTGAGAGGGCTTTGGATTCTGAAAGCTGAAGATCCTTTTGGAAAAGGGCATGTGCTAAGCACATAGTGCAGTAATATGATGTGATTTAAATGGATCCTGCTTTCCTTCTGTCACGGCTAAATGGGGTAGCTGTATGCACAGTGTGGAAGACCCGGCAGCAATACAAACTGGATCTGAGGATTTTATTATCAGTCACTCCTTGAGAATGAGCTCGTCCCTGACAAATCTTTTCGTATTAACCTCAGCAGCAGCGTCTGCTGGTATGCGTGCATCTGTGTGTGTATTTGCACGCATTTGTGTATCCATTTACTAATCAAAGGTGCGTGTGGTAAAACAGAATGTCAACCCAGTCTAAGTCTAATTGCATGCCAGCATTTATGTGCTCACTTACAGCTTATGGACTTAAGCTCAGAAGCTGATCCACTCTTTGACATGCTCATTAGGATCGAAATGTATTCCATGTGCTAATTCAGAGGGGTCGATAATAATACTGCGGAAAACGACAATGCTCCTGATATTAGGTGTCATAGTCCATACAGTTTTGCATAAACTATTAGCAAAATCTATCTAAGGTGTGGCTTTATAGGCCAGAAAGATCCGTCACTCTACATAATGCAATGCAGACATTCAGAACTATTGCTGTGCTATGTGCTAGGTTGCGCTGTTAAGGTTTCTATACTGTGAAGCTGCGTATTGAACATCACTGTTGGTTCCTAAAGGAATCACGTTTCCTTTTATTACACAGGATCACTATACTTTATCACAAGGTATTTTTCAGGCTCACTATCTGGCTGCTCATGTAGGAGAAAGCATATACAATCCATTGCTTTAGTGTTTTGCAACATCACCAGCTGCCTTTTCAAGGAAGAGCTATGGTAGTGGAAAACAAACTGCATAGCAAGTACCAGTCGAGTAGACACCACGCACTGGAACAGCACCATATGATACTCATAACAACTAAACTGGTGAGTCTGAATAAGAAACATCATTATAGTTAAAAT
Source organism: Acestrorhynchus altus (assembly GCA_034509495.1). Classification (NCBI taxonomy): domain Eukaryota; kingdom Metazoa; phylum Chordata; class Actinopteri; order Characiformes; family Acestrorhynchidae; genus Acestrorhynchus; species Acestrorhynchus altus. Next base: position 23,406,936 of record CM067505.1, read on the forward strand.
AACACACATATACTGATGATAAGCAGATAAAAGACAAAAGGAACATTTCCAAATATATCACAACAGGCCACTGCATTAAACTGGTAGTTATGGTCATGTTCCCAATAGGTTCATGTTTATCTGACAGTCCAACATACCTTTACAGGGACTAGACAAACTGTTTGTGCATTTAGCAGATTAGCAGATTAGAGTTTGATTTTCTACTCGGGTCAGGAACAATATCACAATAAACAAAGTCCCTGGGCAAAACTCATAATGCAATTCTAAACTGCTCTGAATAAATGCCTTGATATACTTATAGAGATTACGTTCACCTGGACTTGGTGACCAAAATAAGAAAAATGAACAATCGCATTCTGTGTCTTGAGATGAGCACATGGCAGCTGAGTGAACTCCACACGAGAACATAACGGGATATGTTGTGAATGGTCAGTGCTTCAGCCTGCAGTACTCTTACAGTAGTTATGGAAGAACTGCAATAATGTAATTAGTATCCAAACAACAAAACAAAAACAAGTTTCACAAGCTTAATTTTGCTGAAGGTATACTGAGACCTATTAGAAATGTAGTTAAGAAGAAACAGCTATAAAACAATAGATCAGGGTGCATTTCATGCTCATGTTTGCAAGTGTTTTGCAAGTATTTTTCTGGTAGATTTGTACTTGATGCTTTGATGTTGTGTGTTCTGACTTAAAAAGTATTTTCTATAAGTTATCATTTAGAAAGTAAATGATGGCCATGTTTCTGTTTGACAGGCTGGACTAGATATTAAAAAAGTTCAACCGGAGAACATGAAAGTTGCTTCCTGTAGACCCTCCTTTGCCTTTATTAAATGCTTTCATTTAGGAGTGCGATTTCATCTGACCATCATCTGCTTTGAGTTAAACTCATTTGAAAAAGGTCAAAAAATTTTCCCTTCTCCCTGTCTTTTACCATTCCTCTGTTAGTGTAACATATCTGTTGGACTCTCAACATTAATTAAACAAAGGCTAGTGTTAGAGAACCACATGAACCGATTCAGACCACATGTATGCGGTTCGTATACTCTATTCCTGTTCACTGTAGGCTTCATAACAGTATATTCAGCCTCAATTTAGCTGCATATTTGATGCACAGCAATTGCACTGCATTCAGCAATTACAAACCATTTTCAAATCTACTACTATAAATTCACAATTTACTACTTTTGTTGGTAAATCGGAATGAGTAACATAGAACTGACTCAGCAAGAGGAGGAAATGAGCCATGCTAGTGAATAATCCTTTTTAATATTACATCCTTAATACCTACTCAACATATGTAATAAGGATTTCTCTAGCTTTGAAGTGCCTGTTTCAAATATTAACAGTAGAAAGAATAAAAAAGAAAGGCATTTAGGGATTATATGGTAATGTAAGTTACTGTAGGGCTGCCTGTGTTAGTTAAATCTGAAATTGTAATAAATTAATCTCATTATAAATTTGATAATTTTTTGTGAGTTTTGGGTAGATTCACACACAGAGAAAAGGCTTGAAATGTCTAATTGAAAACTTTGGTTTGTAGTCATGATCCTGTATATTCGACGGAAATGTCTAATATAATCCAGTGCTTATAGGTCTTTACTGCATGATCACTGTCTGCATTAATTTGGGGGATTTAATCATGGAAATGATGATGAATATGAATACTTTTCAGGTTATGAATATTCTACAGGTCAAATATGCCTTAGCCTAACTCACACAGAACAGATCTCATAGACTCTAAAGTGATAGTGGCAGAGTTTTGTAACAAATGGCCAAAATATATAGCATAGAAATATGGAAACAACAGTACAGTACATTGGCCACCGCTTGACAATGTAAACACTGTTGTCATTTTAAAGAGATTATTATGAAATCAATAGTGATGGGCTATAACAGGTTCAAACTACATGTACATTAAGAGAAGTACATTATTAATGCCGTACTGTGCCTGGCACTGCAGGCTATGAAGGGTAATGAATTATTTATTGTGCAAGGTAAGGACGAAACCCTGATCTTTGATGTTGCTTGGGAAAGTGAAGCAGAACTTGATGGTTTGCAGTTACAGACCTGCACAGTAACAGAGAGCGGGATAAGCATTTAGAGTAGATACCATACCAGCATATCCTCTACCTTGATTTGCTCATGATAGAAACAGAATGGCAATACGAGAGCTACTACAACTACGGAGAAAGGCAAATTCCATCTTCACCTGCTCGTTTTTCATCTGCTCATTCCTACACTATCAAATACAGAGTTACAACTGAAGTGCAACAGAGTCCATCTTAAAACCAAGACTTGGCTTGGGTTCTGAAAGGGGACAATAACTCAATGTCTCGAAAGGATTTTAAAGTGACTTTATTTCTTGATGAACAAGTCCATCATGTTGTCAAATTTGCAACTGGAGTCTGTGCAGTAGAGACCAAAGGCACCTGCAGACTCTCCTCATTTGGTTAGACCCGCCAGCCTACCATGGAACCCTGGCATCGCCCTCTCAAATCATATTGTCTCTGGTTACCTAGGTTGTCAATCCCTTCATTCCTAATTATATTCCCACCTTCTTATGATAATACTGTTATGAATAAATCTGAAGGACTTTACTTCTGGAGGAACTTGTGATAGACTGGTGCCTTGTCCAGGGGGCATTCCTGCCTTGCCCCTGATGACTCCAGGTGGGCTCTGGATTAGCACAAAATTAGAGAGCTAGAATTAGAATTGGAAAGTGGAAGAGTGGAGGTGGATAGACAATATATTTGAGAAATATCAGATTGAAAATGGGCTGTTTTGCCATTTAAATGACCTGGTGGAGATAATCATCATGCCGCAACCAGCCAGCAGAAGCACTAAACCAGAGGAGGCTTCACTGTTGAGAGACAATGTGCCTCTACAGCAAATTAGCTGGTTAGTTCGCTAATGCTATTCTTTTGCATCAGTAGTTTGATAAACACCATTAGTCACTATACTTACTATCTTTGAAGACATTTCCATTAAATTTTGACTAAGCTCTCTCTAAATTCTTCCCTCTGAGTACTTCACTGACAATGTAAAGTGTGATCATTTGATTCATGCACTCTGAACTAACCACAACACATGTTTTATAAATAGTCTTATACATGCTCAGTGTACCAGTCTCACCAGAGATCTCTAAATTTACAGGCTTAAACAAATGACTATACATTTTTAAAAATCTAAGTGCAGTCTAATTACGGTTAAACTGCCTACAACCATAAAACCATGCATGAGTCCATGTGAATTGGTGAAAGAACGTTATCTGGACTTAAGGAGTATGGCCTTTTCTGCAATTAAACCTAAAGAATTAATAAACACTCTGAATGGACTGGAAAACACAAGTTAACAAAATGTAAAAATACCATCAAAATGGAGGGAAAGTCCAGAAGGTTGAAGATGGTGTTACACAGGCGAGGTCCTTGACCTTTACATTCCATTTTTCCTTTGCAGTCTAGTTATAGTCTTCAACAAGTGGAAACTATATTACCAGTCATCATTAATAAATGACATGGAGCGGCAGGGGAAATACTGAAATTCCAGTTTCCATACAGCACTGGAATTCTAGTGTAATTGCAATATTTCACCTTCGTGCCATCTACTGAAACATTACATATGTAGAGTACATAGATGAGGAAGTACCAACCACAAAAGCTACTATGTTCAAATGGCCAATCAGATCCCTCTGGTGCCACATGATAGAGCTGTCAAGAAGTGAAATGCTCAACACAAAGTCAAACACAAGATGAGACATCATGTTCAACCATGAGGGAAAAAAGCCATCAAGAATATGTTGCTTCAAAAGTCTCAGGAGTTCTGCTGTACTACACAACAGAGGCTTAGGGACAAAGAATCAATACAATCTTTGAGTTTTTAACTTTCTCTCTTGGATGAACATAATGAAAAACATTACATAAAAGCAAATATAGCTGCTGGGCCTCTTGCTGAAACCACTATGCGCTAGTACACTTCCATAGACATCAGAGGACAGAGAGAGAAGATGACAGCAGCAAATGGCTGTCTAAGGGACCCAGACGATAGTAATAATAATAAAAAAAAAGGCATGGCGACTTAGACACTCTAGAGCCTTTTTTAAGGTATGACCAAGCTGTTGCCATTACACTCTTTCTACAGTGGCCTGCATTCACACACAAGGACACATTTATCAGTGGACAATCAGAGTCTCTTTTCATTTCATACACTCCTACAGCCCATTTATCTTGGGGCACGGTCACTTTGATGTGCCTTGGGATCATTTTCAAAATTTTCACATTTAAAAAATTAGTTAAATGGTCAACAACTTCATGTCAAATGCAACATTTTTGAAAAACACCAGACATCTGTAGAGTGTAGTGACTCTAAACACTACATCACACTAAAATGGCTAAATTTGTCATATCACAATCTCTGGTACCTAATACCATCACTATAAAGAAATCTATGTGTAACAAATGACTTCGGGGGAATCCCCGTTTATGTCCTCCGTTAAAGTCACCATTCTGGAAATGCATGTTTGTGTGGCACATACGTTAATGACACAACCTGCACACCGTATATCCTAACATTTGAACCTAGTAAAGATCCAGAGCTACTCAAGGTGACTTCACTGTCTACAGTCCTAAATGCACACTGCATTTCCTAACAATAAAGCACCTTATTGCACTGAAACAATCCATTTACAAGCCATTCCAAATGCCTAATTTACCTAAGCAGTCTGGTTTTGGAGCGAGGGCCAGCAGAGAGATAATGCTTTCACTGAAGGACTGACAGTGAAGCATGGTAACGTGATGAGGGGAGGGTAAAGCACATTTTTCAGGGATTTTCACCAGGGCTCCACCCACCCTCCCCCCAACCAGTGCAATGTAAACTGATAGTGTTTTTATATGGCATTAAAATCAGTGAGTGATGCCACAGACTACTACTACTACTACAAACTACTATTGGTTCCATGAAGGACCACGTTTATAAAAAGAAAATGAGTGAGTAGGGCAGTGTATTGGCAAGAACCTGGCAATACAACACGTATCATGACACAGGGGTTATGATTCAATATATGATGAATTATTGTGATAATTAAAACAAGATAATATATTGCATTTTTTAATTAAAATATAGGAAATATATATATTTATTCACATACTGGGTCCTCTGACTGTTGGTAGTTCTTTACTATAGAACCCTTAAAGAAGTGTGTATGTGACTGTAAAGAACCTTTCAATTAGTGAATGGTAAATTCTTCATACTCCACCATACATCATTCTTCATACAACCATCTCTGCTAAAAAAATCTCTTTATTGTCCCAGAAGTGGTTCTTCAATGGCATCACTCCAAGAACACTTTTGAAGCACCTTTGTGTGTAAGAGTATAAATATCAGAATCAGAAATACTTTATTATCACACTTAACCTCCTTCCCTGAACATTATGTTCTGCAAATTGAATGCAGCATGCCGGCTCTGAAAATCACAGGTGAAACAGGAGGGCTGCCTCTTTTTTTTCCCCCTTCGCTCTCTTTTGGAAAAACAATGGTATGGTCAGGGATAGGGACCACTCAACCAGGGAAGGCCAAGCTGTTGCCTGGCTCGTGCTCCATATGCACTGCTACATGGCCCATTGCACGCGAGCGATGGCGATGGGGCATCGGTCGCTCTTACGCTCTTTCTGCAGCAAGCTCACAGCCAGTGAGAACACCTCCAGGTCTTTCGGAGGCAACAGATGCATTGGCGGCAGCTCTCCTTGGAGCGTGTGCATGTGCTCTGCATTTTCAACAAACCCACACGGCACGACAGAGGAGAGTCGAGTGTACGGTGTGCATCCCTGCTCCTGTTTGCACTCCTCACTCTGTGCATGGTTTTGCTGCACACATGCCAGTCATACCACAGGGCAGTCTGTAACAAGGGCACATGCAGATGAATCAGCTTCATCTTGTACTGCACCTCGAGCTTGTTCAGCCCGGATGCCTGCGGATGAGGATTCAGCCACATCTCTTACCAGCGGCTCTGCATTTCACCGTCCATGTGATTCCACCCTGACGTGGGGGCTGGGGGGCATCACTCAGACGTAACAGGCACAGTGCGTAACGCCCGTACGAAAGCAAAGTGCGCCCTGATGTGATCTCTATCCGGGCGTTACGCACTCTGCTTGACCAACCGGCTTCCAACATGAATGTCTTATTATGCTGTTGAAGTTAGGGGCCGCGGCGCGCGCACACACAGAGGCGCGCGCACACACAGAGGCGCGCGCGATCGTTACATTTAGCCGGAGCTCAACAGATGGGCGAGGGCGGCAGGATCGCGAGCACCACCTGCGTGTCTTCAAGTATGAGGACTGCGAGAGGATATTTCCACAGCTGTGGACGTCTGGTCTACGTTTACACACCGAAATACGTCACGTCCTATCGTCCGCATTATCAGTCCATCATCAGTGTGGACAAGAAAACCATCTCGTTTCATCTAAAATCACAGCCAAGACTACAGAACGGAGACGTGTAAACGTGCGTGCAGCGCCCGTTACAGCCTCGCGTGTGGAGCCTCCTGCTCGTGCTTTGCTCGTTAAGCGCGCACTGCGCAAACTTAAGCGCACGACTGAACGAGCGCAGAGTAAACCCGGGACTAAACCTCCCCGCCGGCTTTCCCACCCGTTCCCAGACTACACCCGCCTCTGCATTCTGATTGGCTAACGCCATCGCGCCCCCGCTGCTCCGATTGGCTGCTGGTTCAGACTCCGGACGGCGGATGAACTCTTAGCCAATCGCTGGTCAGAGGCGGGGTTTGAGGCAGAAGTACGGGTGGGTAAAAACAGCGCGTGAGCGGAGCGTCAGAGAGGACGAGCTTCAGGAGCAGCGCGGCTCTGCTTTTAGGAGATGTTTGTTTCAGTGTTTCTAGGAGAAACGGAGCTGTTTGTTTGTCAGACACGCTGTGGAAGGACTGACTGAGACACTTTGACGAGCGTCCAGTCAGACAGCGAGGAACAAACTGGATACGAGGAGTGTAACAAAACTTCCGGTTAAACTGGACCGAGCAAGAGAGAGGATAACCTGTCGATCTAGTGCGAACACACACACACACACACACACACATACAGTGCTTAAAGCCATTAAACACAAAAGGTGTTCTGTGTGATGGGGGGGGGGGGGATAAAAATCATAAAAAAAAATATATAAATAAAAGTTAATAAATAAATAAAGAATAAATAATAATAATAATAACAGTAATAATAACACATTAAATAATAAAAATTCAAGTTAAATAAAAAATAATGTAATAATAATAATAATAAGAAGAAGAATATATAAAGGGGAGCAGAGATAGATTACCTGCTCTCTGTCAGCAGCAGCTATTCGATATTCCCGGGTTTGTTTCGCAGATACAGATGAAGTTTGCCCTCCATGACACGGCTCAGTGTAGCGGCTCGGCTATTCCTCCTCTCCGCGGCGTAAAGCCGAGTCTTCTCTCCATCACTCTTCCCCTCGTCGAAACGGCAGTCACAGAAGACGAGGCGCAGACACGCTGTAGGACACGGGGCGACATGGAGGAACCACAGCCAGCAGCACGAGCCCCTTCACACAATCCGAAAAGCAAGAGGTGCAGAAAAACGCTCCCCTTCAGTCCTCGCGCTGCGTATCCATCCCTGCGCTCCGGCTCTCCACAGCACTGAGCCGCGGAGCGCTGCTCTCCTCCGTCCCTTTATTCCCCAATTTGCAGCAGTTTTATTCCCAGGACATCAGCGCGCGCTGGCATGCAAACGACCGACCCTGCGTGTGCGCGCGCGCGCCTATGTGTGTGTGTGTGTGTGCGTGAAAGAGAGAGAGAGAGAGATGTATGCGCGTGCGTGCGTGTGTGCGTGCGTGCGTGCGTGTGTGTGTGTGTATGTGTGTGTGTGTGTGTGTGTGTGTGTTAGTGAGTGAATGCATCCAGCCCCTCTGGCCTCTCTCTCTCTCTCTCTCTCTCTCTCTCTCTCGGTGTGGATGGAGCGTGGTTCTGCAGGTCCTCGGGATCCGCGCGCTTGTCTGCAGGGCTGCTCACTGCACGCGCGCGCGGGCGAGCAAGCATCTGGATCTCCCAGCGCGCCGAGGAACCGAGGCGGAGAGGAGAGAAGGGGGGCGCACTGACGTCAACCGGCGGAGGTCTTCAAAAATAGAGCCCAAACATTTCAGAGCTTTTAGGCAGACGCACCTCTTCCATCAGGAGGGTGTAAATCAGTCCAGGCCAAGTTTTTATTGGTTGTTTCGCAACCATGCACACCCTGATAGTGTTTTTAGGTGTGAAAAAATAAATATTAAATAAAAAAATGTTTGAATTGATGAATGAATATACCTGAAGCCATGCGATCTAATGGTGACATATATTCATTCAGAGCTTTGATTGGTTAATCAGTTAATAATAGTCATAGATATGACTGAAGCATAAGGATAAGTGTCATACATGTAGGTGGGTTTCTTTCAAGAAAGTGAAAAGAAACTAATCACAGACCCTGGGCCAGGAAGGCTGTGGCTCAACTGTCGACTTCTGTAATACTGTCATTAGTCGGCATCATACCCAAATAAGGGGCTCTAAACCAGGGTTTCTCAACCTGTTGGCTGGGGACCACCAGTGGGCTGTGAAGCACTTTTTTGTGGTCCACAGGCCCATCCTCAGGCTGAGACAGTAGTCAGTAGGACCACACACAGTAGGACCACACATGTGCTTTTTTTAAACCATTTAAACCTTTTTTGTCAGGCCATAATTCTCACTTTTCAACACCCAGAAACACTGCCAGCTTTCTGGGCCCAAGCTCATCTGAGATGGACTGACGCAAAGTGAAAAAGTGTGGTCTGACGAGGCCACTTTTCAAATTGTTTTTGGATATCATGGATGTATCCTCCGGGCTACAGAGAAAAGGATTATCTGGATTGTTATCAGCACAAAGTTCAAAACTCAGCATCTCTGATGGAGTGGGGGTATGTTAATGCCTCTTGCATGGGTAACTTGCACATCTGTGGCGGCACCATTAATGCTGAAATGTACATACAGGTTTTGGAGCAACATATGCTGCCATCCAAGCAATGCATTTTTCAGGGACGTCCCTGCCTATTTCAGCAAGACAATTCTAAGCGAAATCTGCACATGTAACAACAGGTTAGCTTCAAAGAGTGCAGGTACTAGACTGGCCTGGTTGCAGTCCAGACCTGTGTCCCATTGAAAATGTGTGGTGCATTATTAGGTGCAAAATAGGACAATGGATCCCCTGCACTGTTGAGCAACTGAAGTTGTACATCAAGCAAGAATGGGAAATAATTCTACCCACAAAGCTTCAACAATGAGTGTCCTAAGTTCCCAAGTGGTTAGTGAGTGTTGTGAAAAAGAAAGGTGATGTAACACAGTGGTAAATATGCCACTTGCCGCAACATTTTTGGAACATGTTGCAGGCATCAAATTCATAATGAGTGAATATTTGCAAAAAAAAAATAAAAATAAATAATAATAATAATAATAATAAAGTTTATCAGTTTGAACATTAAATATTTTGTCTTTGTACTGTATTCAATTGAATATTGGTTGCAAATCATCATATTTTGTTTTTATTTATGTTTTACACAATGTCCCAACTTGGGGTTGTATAGAAAAACCTTTAATGCAAAATTCTTATCAATTGGAATATCTGAAGCAGAAAACCCTTTATTCATAGGATTATTTTCTTTACTTAAAACCCTTTAGGAATCATAATTTTAAAGTTTGTACAGATATATTTATATATATTTAAAGTTTATACATGATTTAGACGTTGCTACTCCCAACTTTGCAAAAATTGTTAAAAATGGCAAGAGGGACACAAATGTTAAATCATAATTATCTGTTGTGTTGAATCATAATAATTCTATTTATCAAATTCTTACACAATCTTACAACAACATATTTGCATTGTTTACACTACATCACTAATGCTGATAAAAAAAAGTTAAATCTGATATAATTCCTCACAGAAATCTTGTAAAAAAAAAAACTTTTTCAGGGAATTGATGCTTCTTTAATTTGTGTTTGTAGTGGGTAGCAGGTGTTGGCAATATAAAAATTCTACATTCAGCCAGTTTAAATGGAGAAAATTTTACTATATTTTCTGTCTGTGTACCACATTGAGGAAACATTGTCTGATGATATGAAAACCATGGGAAAGTATGGACAATCACATAGTTACAAGTGCTGAATCTTCCTGTGTCCAATATGTGTAACATCATTAAGAAGTTCACAGCCAGTAGCACTGTAGCCAAGATGCCTGGACATTGACAGAAAAGAAAAAATAATGTAAGAATGATTAATACAATGTTTGTATGGTGGCTAAAGAATCTCAATCAACTTTCAAACTACACAAGGTACAACAGTGTCAGCTCACTCTATAATGCCGTGCTAGAACTTATGTGAGGAAGATCCAATCTGGACAACAATTCAGTGAACTGATGAGACAAATATAGGGCGCACCATTGTGTCAGCTCTCCTTTCACTTTTCTATCCTACTTACACCCTGTTTTTCAATTATCAGGACCCTCCAGGACCTTAACAGGGCAGTTATTATGTGGGTGATGGGTCACTCTCAGCATTGCAATGACATTGACTCAGTGGTGGTATGTTAATGTGGGTTCCACTGGTATGAGTGGATCAAATACAGCAGTGCTGCTGGAGTGTTTAAACCCCTCACTGTCACTGCTGGACTGCAGAATAGTCCACCAGCCAGAAATATCCAGCCAACATTGTCATGTGGGCAGCGTCCTGTGACCACTGACCCACCAGCACCCACCATCCACATCATACCTACTCTGTGGTGGTCATGTGGGGTTCATTGAAGGTAATGTTGAAAGGAGGATAACAAAGTATGCAGTGAAAGAGATGGACTACAGCCTATAATTATAGAACTACAAAGTGCTTGTGTATTGATAAAAAGGGCAATGAATGCAGAAACAAGGAAGTGGTCATAAAGTTATGGTTGATTGGTGTAAGAACGTATGTGAAAACCAAAACTGTGAACGTAATAAATATTGCGGTTGTAGGACGTGTATCACTCCTTATCAGTCTTACAGTTCATTAGCTGCTGCTCTTTCATCAGCTTTTCCAAAAGCAGCCTGGAGGTCAACAGGTCAAACAGTAGGTCAGAATCTTTATTTCAGAATCATGAATAAATAAACTCTTTGCTTCAGAGGATTAAAAAATAGGCTTTATCTCCTTCATACTTCAAATCCATTTTACATCATAAGTGACCCGAGAATCAGAGTGCCAGCCACTGTGTAGCCATATTCTCTCTGGATTTTGTACACATCTATAATTAAAGGAACTGGAAATCGCCAAAGACACCAACAGAACATGAGTAAATGTGCTGTGACATCAGAAACATTAAAGCTGCACTTTGCACAACTTACATAACTTGCTATATTCGCTCTGAATGATACAGCATTTTATGTTCTTGAACTGTATTCAGTCAGCACAATTTGGCCTCTTATCTTAAGAATTTCATCTAGACTAGAGTTCGATTTCTTTCACTTTATACTGAATATTTTATGACTAGGCATTTTGAGCTTGCAGAGTGTAGTCAGCACACCAGACTCCAAAGCACTTCTCTCGGTAGTGTGTGTAAAGAGAGGAAAAAAGAGACGCAAAGTTCAAAGTATATTTGAATATGAACAGGTGTAAATCTACAGACGGACTTTGGCAGTAGTCTCGAGTGACTGTACAGCTCAGCTAGTGTGAAAGCACTAATAACTAAATGCAGGATTAGAGGGAGGCTGCATGAGGGACTGGGATGAAATAAAATGGGCTGTGCAGCTGTTCTTTGGAACTTTGTCCAGGCTTTTCTTTACTTTAGTATTATACTTTTATTTTTTTTCCAGATATGGAACTTTGGTGGTATTGGTGGCATTTGCTTGCACTAATGAGCATGTACTTTTTTCTTCTGGGATACTTGAAGCTGTAACTGAAATGTACCATCACATTTTTATAATAATTTAATAAAAAATATAATGTCATACATTTTTCATTAATTACATGTGAAGTTAAATATTCCAAGCTGTTTTACTTTTGACCAGTATGGCTTATAGCTCAGAAATCCAGTTTCTCATGTTATTAAATTATTTTATTTTGAGTATTTTTTAAAATAATTGTTCAAACAGTATGAAGAATGTCTTTAATTCAGCACACACAACCACAGTCATTGAGAAGATTAACAGTTGTTCAGCAGAAAATCACTGACACCCTTAGTTGGCCATTGCTAAAAAAGACTGAATGTTCTCCGAGGGCCATGTTAAAGTAAATTAATGGAAAGTTGTCTAAAAGGGAAACTGGAGTAGGGCACTGAGTCTGGTGTTAGTGGTCTCCAGGCCTACAATTGCATCATTCACAGTATCAAGCCTAAATACTAAGGAGAAAAATAACTGGACTGTTGCTCAGTGCTCCAAAGGCTTTTTCGGATGAAATAAATTTTTGTATTTCATTTGGAAATCAAGAGACCTAGAGCCTCAAATCAATCAAATTACATCTGGAGGAAAAGTTGACAGCACGGGTGTCTGAAGTGCAGTGTAAAGCTTCATCAGTCTGTGATGGTTTAGGATGCCATGCTACTTGCTAGTGTTAGTCCACTGTGTTGGTCCAGGGTCAATGTAATGTCTACCAGCATATTTAGAGCACTTCATGCTTCAGTATGATGAAAAGCTTTATGCTGATTTGGTTTTCGAGCAGGATTAGGATTAGGATTAGGATTAGAGCAAGTGTTAGTCATTTTATTGAAATATTGGTTTACATTTTTCACATTATTTGTTCTTTCCACTGTTTTATCATAATTCCATTATGAACAAACCAATATAAAAGATCCAAAATGAGCTGCATAAGACACATTTCTTTATTGCAAAAACCAACAGAAAGCTCTGATTTAATGACATGAAACCACTGCTGTAATATTTGGTGGGTTTTTGTATAACAACATAGAACATGTTGACCTAAGATGAATGGCAGAGGAATAAAATACCCATTAGCACCTTTCCTTGTAAATTGTTCACTGCTGCAATTGTCCTTTTCAAGTGTTCATTCATGCTGTTGTACCAACTTGGAGCAATCTCACTTTGACTTTGAGTAATTTAGTTTCTTTCTCTTTGTGCCAGAGTGCGGGAAAAGCAGAAACACAAAGTACTGATTAATGCCCTGATGGAACAATGCAGAAATAGGCCTACTGTTTGTTGCCTTAATTGCCAGTTTGATAATTGTCATCCTCACTGTATAATTTGTCTGTTCTGCGGAATAACCTGTTTTAATTTAGTGTTAAAGACGAGCTCCACAAAATGCCACCTTTTGCAAATCCTTTAGAATCATTACTAGCACAGATTTTGAGGTTCACCACTAAACACAGAGGGAAGGAATGTAGTAAGGCAGCAGTTATAATACGGATTGACACGCTGGGTTTCTGTGTTATTGTCACCAGCTGAAAAACAGAAAGTCAATGTGAAAAGGAATCAAAACATTTTTTAATTGAGTGTTTTTGTTCTATTCTTCATCACTGTGTAAGAGCAAGGATTATGGGACAAGACAAGAATTTTGTCTTTTAAACAATACGATTAAACAAATGGTGTGTAAAATCATACCTAACCAAGTTCAATTTAGAAAAACAAAAAAGTTATATTTTGATTTCAGGCTGGCTTTAAATGTACTTAGTATTTGGTTCACAATATGTCCATTATGCTGTAGAAAATAACACAGAGCTACTCAACTTTATATAAGCATAATATCAAAAATGGTGTGAAAGTATATTCTTCACCAACAAAAAGAAATTGCTAGGTCAACAACAAAAAATTGCATTTCCTGAAATCCAAGGTAGTCCACTGACAGCAAAATAGTCCCAGCCCCATGATACCATCACCACCATGCTTAAAGGTTGGTAGTGTTCTTATGACTGAATGCCTCATCTTTACTCTTCCAAACAACTATCCTGTCAATCTGGTTAAAGAACTCATTATTTGAATTAAAATATCATAAACCATTTGTTTTCCCTGAGGGTGTCAGTTTTGCTTTTTCAGGACAGTCTTTCTCCATCCATGGTGATAGTTTTTAGTTCATGACAGGGCTGTTGTTCTTGTTGTTGTTTTTATTTTGTTTATTTTTCTTTTTGAACATCCAAAATGTAATAAGTGTAATGTAAGTTTCCAACCAAATTGCCTTGACCTGGAAAGCAAACTCAATTATAATGGGCCAATACCACCAACTGTATTGTCACTTCATTTTACTTCCAACTGAGGGGAGAAACAGGGCATTAATATACAGTAGGGCTCGCTTTGGCAAAATGTGTTCCACTAAGGCTTTGATTACTCATTTCAGCCCTATGCTGTCCAACATGTTAATCTCTGGAGAGAAAATATAGAGTATCACTTCTGTTTGAATAGTGAAAAAATAACAACAACTCATTCTAAATATCTGCTAAAAGAGCTGACTTTGTGTTACTGAACCAATAACTGTGTGTTCTAGGTTGACATTGCTTCATTGTGTGTGTGTGTGTGTGTGTGTGTGTGTGTGTGTGTGTGTGTGTGTGTGTGTGTGTGTGTGTGTGT
>CM067505.1:23426790-23498869 GCA_034509495.1 Acestrorhynchus altus
TACAACTACCGCTGCTCTCAGCAGACCACAGACACATGCCCTCAAATTTCACACACTATTAGTTTCCAATACAACATAATTTGCAATACTTCTTCCACCTCCTTATGTGCAATTGTCTGAACTCTGTGTTTTTATATATATATAAAAACACAGAGGTGTCCAAACTGAGTCACTAGCTGTCTTCAAACACTGACTGATGACCATCTCTTTCAAGAGCACTTAACACATTCAATTATAATATGTCTTGTGTGACTGTTGAGCATTGGGTATCAAGGTCTCCATTCTGACATTTGTGTTTGACAGCATCTAAGCTTGAGGTATCTCTGGATTCTATGATAAGATAAGATGAACTTTTATTATCCCATTGGGGGAAATTTGCATCATTACAGCAGTTAGAAAGCAGTAAATAGACAAAGATGTGCATTATACAAATTATATACTATATATATGCTATATAAATAAATAGATAGATAGATAGATAGATAGATAGATAGATAGATAGATAGATAGATAGATAGATAGATAGATAGATAGATAGATGAAATATGAAATATAACACATAGGAACAGATGTTGAATGTAAATTAAACTGTAAATGTGTCTTGTTCTTAGAGATGTGGATACATGGATTCACTGAGCTCTCAGAGAATTGTTTTAATAAATAGTAAGACATCCCATAACTTTCTTATGCCCTCCCATTCAGAATAGCTCTGATAGAACCCTGCTTACCCCCTCTTGTTCCAACCCCTGCTCATTCAAGCCCCTCCCTGTCCCCCCAGCCCATCTCCTCCTTTGCTCCTCACCTCACTTCAACCTAAATGATATACTTGCTAAGCTATTTGCAATGCTAAGCATTGGTTGGCAGTGGTGTCAGGAGGGGTAACAGGAGGCATCCTGAATGTTCCTCAATAGCAGGATAATCATTTTATCTCTGCTTTTCTAAGCCACATAATAAGTGATTTAAAGAGGGATTAGCCTAGTAGTGTATACATGAGCTGTTGTTTTCGGCCTCTTGGACGTCTATGCCCTTACTTTGCCAGCTTATGTAATTTAGTTTACAAAAGGCGTCTGACTCCTGCTTTGAGATGGGTTGACAGAGAGAGGGGCGCAGAGAGGAATATCAACAAGGGTGGCTGCTGAGTCCAGAGTCACATTAACCCACTCCATACAGCACTTCTTCACTCTGTGATATAATTAGAAATTTTCAGACAAAAAAAATTAACAAGAAATTAAACATTAATAAGGGAAAACCCCCCAAATGTTACAACATTTTTGTGTTACAACATTTCATTTACATTTCATGTAGTGTAGCAGTGAATCTAAAAAATACAATATTGTGAAAAAGATTTCTTTCTTCATAATTTATTTATTTAATATTTTATTTCATATATTTATTTAAATATTTCACTGTCACATTTTATATTCATTACATTTAAAGTGATATACCTCAAGCTTTCCAAACATTGTTTAGATGTTGATACTGATTTGTAATTTACTCAAACCTGAATTTAAATATTGTAATAAGTTGTGAATAATTGTATATTGTGCTAGGAGGACAGCAAATGAGAGACAAAGTGAGAGAATAGCAAATGAGAGAGAGAGAGAGAGAGAGAGAGAGAGAGAGAGAGAGAGAGAGAGAGAGAGAGAGAGAGAGAATAGCAAGTGAGAGATTAAGTGAGAGAAGAGTAAATAAGAGAAAGAAAAGAGCAAAGAAGAAGTGAAATAAAACAGAGTTAACAAAATGAGAAATAAGAGAGAAGAGAGTGAGTGGTGACTGATGGGAAGAGAATGGGCAAGAGAAAGAAAATGAATGAATGAATGAATGAATGAATGAATGAATGAATGAATGAGGGAAATAGAAATGAGAAACAAGAAGTGGGGGACTTTAGGAATTTGGATTTTTAATCATTGGGACAGAGGATGAGACACTATCACTAAACAGATGCCTTCCACGGTTTTATGTGAACAAATTGCTGTTTAGGAAACTGTGGCCAGGTCTAATGATGCGCCTAATGAATGGTGATTATTTTTCCTCACTATGCCAAGAGAAAGAGGAGCAAAAAAAGAGAAAAGGATAGTTACAGCTCAATGTGTCATCATGATTCACTACATTAAAGATTAGTAGCTCAATAAGCCTATCGTATACTTTGATGTGACCTATTCAATTAGTAATTAGGCCATGTAGAGATCGATCCAAACTGCATCTGATCAAAAAAAAGGCTTTTCCTATAATGTAGGCTGACTCTCAGCTGGGTACCATATTAACTGAAACACATGACCAACAGTGCCCACTCTCTCATGGGTTCTCTGGAACTGGACAGCACTTTTTCCCAGTATTGGGAACAAATTTATGGAGCAATACTACTTCTTTATTGCAGTTAGCTACAATGAATTATTGTTTGTAATCAGTACATTTGGGTTCATAAGAATGGAATTAAGCTGCCCCCATCTATCACAATAGTCAGGCACTAGATTTGGGTAAAGATTGGGAGAATAACCTTGCTTTATTTCTATTTGTCAGGCCTTTTTGCTTTGGATGTAACTGAATATACTTATTAACAAAGTGCAATTAATCACTGAGTGATAATGGACACTGAAGTGAATGATTAATAACATCACTTAACAGTAGTACAGCTTTGCTTTCAGTGCAGTGTAAGTGGCAGTAAAACCACCCTCTGTTTCACTGATTCATTTGTCAAAGTAAAATTCTTCTTGCAATTAACCCTGTATATTTAACCTGTAAGTGACTGTGTTATTTATTTTTTTTTACAGTGCACCAACTGCACGCTTCCTTCATCATATTGCTTTTTTCACATCCTATACTGTATTGTTCATATATTAAAACAAATATGCAGAATCCTTCTTTTTGTCTTTTTTTTCTTTTTCCAGCCTAGCTGTATCCCTTATTCAGAAGCAACTCCAGCTGCCCTATCTGACTTCTTTTGTGCAACACACATTAGGGACTATATTTTAAAATGCTAATTTTACATACTAGTGAGGTATCAGTGGTTCCACTTCCAGTCAATTCGTAGGCTGTTGCTATGGTATTCCAGGTGGTTTCTGTGGTGTTGCTAGTTGGTTACTTGACATGGCTACCAAGCAACTAGCTAGCAGTTGCTATTGTATCCCAGTTGGCTAGGTGGATACAATGGTGTGCTAAGTGTCATTAGATGGGTGCTGCAGTGTAACTATGTGATTGGTGATTGATCATATCAGTCCAATCTTATCAGCACTGCATTGGCTTCCGGTCGAGTTCTGCATTGATTATAAAATTATTTATTATACTATATACTTGCATAAAACGCCCTACACAGGTTTGCTCCTGGGTACTTGCTATATCTAATTTTCCATTATGAGTCATCATGATCACTCAGATCACAAGGTGCTGGATTCCTAATAGTTATCAGAATTCAGAAGACTTCAGCAGGGGGAAGAGCCTTTTCTCTCAAAGCCCCCCAGCTCTGGAACAACCTTTCAGATAATATTTTGGACTCAATTTTAATCTTCAAGGCTGCAGATGCAGGGGTTCTTGGATATAGGGAAGTGTTGTAAACTGGAATGTTGGTGCTGCCGTCTGACTTCTTCATGTGGTCACCTTCTGGTTCTCTTCTTTTAGTTAGTCTGTTATGGTCAGATCTCCCAGAGTCACTCAGCACACTCTGGCAATGTTTACATTCTTTGTTCTCCATAAATGTAAAAAACAAACTAATTACATCCGTCTATCCTGGACTAGTTGCTCTCTTTCCGTCACCAACCGTGTAGAAATGTACCTGACCCTAATTAACTGCTACTGTTACTATTATGTCCACCATCAAACATCATTACTTCAGAACCCCTGAGTATTACAGCAGTATTCCAGTGTCCCCAAACTATAAGTGGTTGACCAGATAAGGTCACCCCTTGTGAGTCTTGTTCCTCCAAAGGTTTTTCCTTTCCACTGGGTTGGCTTGCTCACCAGGGGGGTTGTGCATTTATCCTTTGTTTCATGTGTTGTTCACCTTCTTATTTTTGATTTCTTTAAAGCTGCTATGGGACAACATCAGTTGTAAAAAGCTCTATAAATAAATACATTTGATTTGATTGTTTTTCTGGAAGTAGCCATGATGATGCTTAGTGGTTGCTAGGACGTTGCCAGGTGGTTAATCAGGTGTTCACAAGTGGTTGTTGCAGTACCCCATATTAATGTGGTTGTTAAAAGTGCTACACAAAACTGTGCAAATCACACTGAACAATCATGAGTTAGAATGATGGTGATATTGCTAAAAATGTGAAATGAGATACACAAAAAAACAAACAAACAAAAAAATGATCATGGAAGAAAAATATAAATGGGGAAACACTGCAGTTGTTTTGGAATGTGCAACCATAACAACAGTTTAAAGAATCACATGATGGTACACTGATAGTAATTAATACTGCATAATCTAAGTCATATTTGTGTAAAGCAGTGATCCTCAACTTTTGTATCCCAGCGAACCGGATGAACGCCTGACAAATTTACTGCGAGCGGGCGGGGGTGGCACAGGTAATAATTACAAGCTCTACTCCTCCCTTCTCAACCACGGAACCTGGGGGGGTTAATAAATTGGGCTGGCTTTGGGGACCACTGGTGTAAAGTGGTGTAAATCTGGTTATTCCACATATTTCTTTTTAGATGTCTTTCTTATGCCTTGCACATGTGTAGCTGTCCATGAGGGGGAGCTCATAGAGTGATTTGTATTTTTGACAGTGGGGTTAAATTCAATTACACCCAAATGATGTTACTTTAAACTGCAAAAAAGTTGGCCATGCAGAGAACTCTGGAAATGCTAGAAAGCCCCTAGTGCGACAATATTCAGAAGTAGGCTAAAGTAAAGTAGGCAAAATCTACATTTTTTAATAATGTCAGTTAGAAACCTGACCCATATGTCTCAAAATGCACAAAAAAAGCAACAAAAAGGTTTCCCCCCAATTAGAAAAAAAAATTCTAGCTGGTCTTGAGACTTAGTCCAAAATGTATCAGTTATCTAATGAAACTCACCATTCCATGGGGCCTTTCTTCAATTCTAGTTCTCACCTGAGGGTGATAAAGTTCCATCGATTCCAAGACAATGCTGATTAAAATCAATGCACCATCTCCTGTGCCCTGTGGAGTCCCTGACCAACAGTTGCTCCCCCAAAATGGACCCAGAGCAGTGAGATAGAACCAGCACCCTAACATACTCATGATAGACTTTCCCCTTCTGGAAAAGCATCACAGACACCTAGCTTTTACACACATGGCACGGTATGTGTCTCCATGGTGTGAAAGCTGATATGTGATATGGGTATTGTTGTGGTGGTATGCTGCTTGTGTGGCTGAAGAGAGGTGAAAATGGATGGAGAAGGGAAGTGAGATAAGTCAAACTGATGGTATCGCTCTGTAGGCCAGACGGAATAGACAGCAAGAATGACCAATAAAGTGGCAAGATGTGGACTGATATCAGCCAGTGCCTGCTGAGATGTGAGCAGAATGATCACCCAACCCTCCAACCAACCCACCCACCCACCTTGCCCACAGTGAGTTTAGATTGGGTGCATGGATCTGTCAACAATGTTCCATTTATAGAATTTGGCTGAGCCTGTGATGGAAGGTTAGGCAAAAAGAAAACATGCCCCCATGCTGACATATCAAACAGTGACATAGACTACATTACTCACATATCAGGTCCTATTACACATGTAGGTCAAGAATATTGAAAAACTCCAATGAGAGGAAGAAAGAACAACATGTTTTATGCACTGGAAAATGCTTTATTCGCCTGTGTATGTACATAGATCGACCATAACTATGACCGTTTCTACACTCCACATCCATTTTATCAGCTACACTTTACATACTGGAGCACCTTGTAGTTCTAAAATTACAAACTGTAGTCCATCTGTTTCTCTGCATACTTCGGTAGCCTCCTTTCACCCTCTTCTCCAGTGGTTAGGATCCCACAGGATAACAACAGAACACTTATTATCTGGGTGGTGGGTCATTATCAGCACTGCAGTAACACAGTCATAGTGGCAGGGTGTTAGAATGTGTTGTGCTGAATGAGTGGATCAAATGCAGCAGTTTTGGTTTAAACATTGTGTCCACTCACTGTCACTCACTATTGCACACTTCTACCTAGTTGGTCCACCTTGTAAGGTAAAGTCAGAAAGCATTTGTTTGTATTAGTTGTCCACAAAGGTCCTCATAGGATGCTGCCAACAGTCATAATCTGGATCTTTAGAACCTGGGATTCTAAAGATCCAAGAAGACTTCATGACCCAATATCACAGTGACCTAGACAGTGCTCAGATTTTAGAATGAATGTCCTCAGAAAAGATAGTACTGATACATGTATAAATAACAAAAAAAAGGCCTTTTTTTTCTTTATTTGGACTACTGTGAAGTATTTTGAAGAACTATAAATATTGTTGTCAATCTAATCATTACAAATAATTCATTAATGCTTTTAGCCCAAATACACTCTTTATGAGCAGTTTCCAACAGGATTTCTGAGATGTAAAATGTTTTTCTTACAAGCAAATAAAACACAAACAAAACTCAATTTAGTACAATTCAGTACATGTTTTATCAAAACATGGTAAAATGATTACAGACATAAAATATTTATTTTTTTGTATCTCAAATGAAGACAAATTTGAATAAGGTTTCCTGAATAAAAGTCAGTAAAACTACAAAAACATCCCACAAAATTGCTATAGTTTAAACACTCCAGCAGCACTGCTGTTTCTAATCCATTCACAACAGCACAACACACACTAAAACAACAACACCAATTATAGAACTATAGTACCCCATGCTATACTCTGGATCTACCACATAACTATAAGGAAAGTAGTTTGTAATTGAATCAAATCTACTTGTTTTTTGTTACTTGGTACATGGTTCATTTTCCAGTACCCCGAAATGCAACTGGATCACAGAACATGTGTAAATGTTCTAAAGGCCACCTCATTAATTTACAAGCAGTCATTGTGAAAAGTGATCACTACTGAGATTTTTCATTAGTGCTGGATGTCTGCATTGTGTTGTGTAGAGTCACAGGGTATACATATCAAATTTTAGTCCCTACAGAGCTCACTTGAAACAACAAGTGAGTAGGCAACTGAACCTGGTTCCAGGCAATATGTACCAAATTTACCTAATGGAAAAAAACCCAAAAAACTTTAGGCACGGATCATTTTCCAATGAAAGACAAGAGGCTGCTCTATTATCTGCCCTGTAGAGACGTGGTTGTTGGCAGAGCCTGCTGGGTTCTCTCTGTGCCAAGCGGACAGTACAAAGGTGCTTTCCAGGAAGAGTAAAGGAGGAAGTGTATGTTTTCTGATCAACAATGCTTGGTGTGATCAGAGGAACATACACTTCATTGGGTCTTTCTACTGCTTGGCCCTGGAATATCTGATTATCTTGTGCAGACCGGGCAGGCATCCCAGGGAGATTTCTGGGGTAATGGCTGCCACAAGCTGCCACAGACCTGGAGTTAGGGGTGACCAGTAAAAGGTGACCAGTAAACTGAAAACTGCATGTCTGGAAAGTACGTTTATTATTGTCAGTGCCTTTAATGAAGCCAACCTGAAGAAATTAGCTCCAACGTACTTCCAACACATCACATCTACTATGAGGAAAACATGAAACCTGGAACAATGTTACACCACCTTCTGGGAGGTGTACAAAGCCTTCCCCCAACCTCATTTTGGCAAATTAGATCACGCCTCCATCCTGCTCCTGCCCACCTAAACTGAAACAGGAGCTGCCCATTATCAAGGAGGTACACCGCTGGTTGGGCCAATCACACTGAACTTCAGGACTGTTTTGATCACATGGACTGGTAGATGTTCTATGATTCATCTAACAGCATTAGCGAGTATGCTGATTCAATCACTGGATTCATCAGAATGTGTATAGAATGTCCAACCCACCTTCTGTAGCAGACATGCAGATCCATTAAGCATGGAGGTCTAGGGCATGTGCTTTAAACATGTGCAGATCAATTAGCAGGAGTAATCACAGACATTTTCTACCTCACTCTCTCCCTCTTAGTCATGCCAGCATGCTTCAAACTGGCCATCATTGTCCCTGTTCTGAAAACAGCCAGCCTCACTTGCGTAAATGAATGGTGCCCAGTTGCTGTAATCTGTGTCGTAAGCAAGTGCTTTGAAAGATTCATCATAGTTTCTATATGCACAGTACTTCTAAGGTGCAATAATGTATGTGTCACAAAATGCACGCTGAGCAGACAAAGAGAGGCAGACATATTTACAGGGTTTAGAGGATTTATTAACAAAACAAACATCTGATTTAAAAACAAAAGCAGAGTACACACTCTGACATGAACACAAGGTATCAAACACATAATAACAAATCCAAAGACTGACTGAACAAAGGAATTTAAACACATGGACAAGTTTACACACACATGGGACTGAATAACAAACAGGCAGGGTCACAAATGAGACACGTATGGGGATGGGAGGAGCAAGGATGGACAAAAAAAAAGCACATGTGCTAAGAAGCACATGAAGAAACCAATGCAAGAAGGGAAGACAGGAGAGCAAAATAGGACAGATACATGAGAGAGAGGGACTGGAGAATGAACAGGGGTACAGGAAACACAGCAGGGGACTGGACTTGGGAAGTGACAGGACTGGGCAATGGAATGGCGATGAACACACAGACAGGGAAGGGAAAAAAAAAACAGTGACAGGGACTGAGAAAAATAACAGTTACAGACACAAGTAGACATACACTGTGACATGGGCACAGAGTGAGACTGGGACATGGGCACGGAAAAGAGTATGGACATGGGAGTAGACACGGGCATGGGTTGAGACCAAGGCCAGAGCTGGCTAATGTACCTTGAACTGTTCCTGAAGCCAGACTGGGCACAGTTCTGGAGGTAGGGTGACCATGGGAAAAGTCACTGTCAGTCGACCTAGAGGAAGACGCGGAGGGTACAATGGATGCTGTAGTAGGTTGGTCAGGTGCCACTGACATTGGAACATAAGTGGCTAATACTGGAATGATGAACAGGCAGGATTACAAGCTATATATATAGTTTGTATATATATATATATATATATATATATATATATATATATATATATGTTTCACTGCTGCAAGAGATCATAAGTTTTTCACTCACCTGTGTAATGTGATGTGACAATAACATTGATTTGAATGAATTTGATTTAAATGTTAAGATGTCACCACTAAAGTGTGGAGTCATTGAGTCAATTTTCACACTACAATGTTGTATACACTGGAAGGTGAAAAACATATCTTCATTTACAATGGCACCTGGAAATGGGTGGATATATTAAGTAGCAAATGAACAGTCAGATCTTGAAGGTGATGTGTTGAAAGCAGGAAAATGGGCAAATATAAGGATCTTTGAAAAGAACCAAAATAATGTCAGAGTCAGAATCAACTATGTCAGAGTATCTCCAAAACACGAGCCAGGTCTTTTGTGTTTTTCTGGTTGGAATGTCTTGTTGCCAGATACCACTGAATACCTTCAGAGGTCTTGTGGTGTCTATGCCTTACTAAATGGTTGGATTTGTTGTGTCTGTGGGGCCTACTCAATAAGAGGCAGGTTGCTTTATTGTTTTGGCTCATGAGTGTAAATCTCTTTGACTTTCTCTGTACATACACAAATGCAGACACAATTATAAAAGTGATTTTATTTTTTGTTTGAGAAGTAGTCAACCTTGCCTCATTTGTCAAACCTTTGGCCTCCCTAAGTGCTGCAGAAGTTTAGATATTTCGGACAAGGTCATAGACCTGAGGCATGTGAGCAGCTGCAATTAGGAATTATATGAAATTTGCAGGCTTTATAAATTCTCTGAGTTTCAATCCATGTGCTAACACTCCACAACAATGAGCTCTTATAAGCTGCTCTTTAAAGGTTTGAAAACAAAAGTCATCAATACCCAAAAGGCAGGAGCAGGCTGTAAGAAGATAAGACAAGTGTTTTCACTTTGCAGTTTCTACAATCTGGAATGTAATTAAGAAATTGGAGTTGGAGGTAAAATGAGGTCTGAAAAAGAAAAGACCTGCTTGTATGCTGTAAGAAAAAGAAAAAATGAACACCCCCATATGACCACCAAGAACCTGTAGGTTTAGCTGAGTCAAGTATGGTGGAGTTTGGTATGTTGGGAGATTAAAACAGAACAAACAAATCAGTTATCTATTAAAAGATGAAAAGCTGAAAGGCTTTTTGGCAAAGCTGAAAAGAGGGCAGCTTTAACAACAGAGCAATGGTACAAAATGTAAAATGTAGTCCACAAAAACCAATTAAAGAGACACCAATTGGAGATTTTGAAAGGGCTCCACCAGTCCCCTAAATAAATACAATATGAAATTTGTGGGTAGATTTGAAACAACCTATGCATACAGGATGACCCAAGAATATCTCAAAACTAGAGGCCTTATGCTAAGAAAAAAATCGATATGATGTATAAAACGTAGACTAGCTACAAAAGCATCTCATTTCTACCAAAGTGGGTGTTGCCAAGTAATGACTCGTGAAAAGTGTTGAAACTTGTGAATTCAGATTTGCTAATAGTGTTTTATGTTTGATTATCTATATCAACTGCTTTTACTACCTCTCAGTGAAAAATATATAAATATAAAATAATCACATACATCTACATGTAGACTGAGTATAGACACCCTGTGATCTGTTCTATTGAAGACATAGTATGCATAATGTGAGTGGATCTATGAGCTTTTGATGAGCAAATGCTTTGATGATGATCAGAATGCTTTTAGCACAAGACAGAGCAAATGTTCATAATAAAGACTTTATCCAGAGTGTTCTTTTTCCTGAGCAATTTAAATAAATGATTGATTGGTAGACCATGTGTACCCAGGTGTGACTAATTGAATAGTGAATTAATTTGCCCTCACCTTGTGTGTGACATATGTGCAAGTCTCTCTCTCTCTCTCTCTCTCTCTCTCTCTCTCTCTCTCTCTCTCTCTATCTGTGTGTGTGTGTGTGTGTGTGTGTGTGTGTGTTAGGGTGAAGGACAAGTGCAAACACTCAATTCAAGAGAAATAGCAGAGCGTTAGCAAGAGAAATAGCAGTCAGCTATTAGCACAGAGGTGTGTATGTGGGAGTGTGTCCATCTGCATTCAGGAATCCAGTAACGTTCATCATCTGAGAGAGAGAGAGAGAGAGAGAGAGAGACCTTTTGATAAGAAATCTACAACCGATAAGAAATCTACAGCCTTGTATTACATTTACAGTATTTACATTTATGGCATTGAGCTGGTGCTTTTACAAAGCTACTAATATTACAGGGGTGGGCTAGTGTAGAGTTAGGAATTTTACCCAGGGACTCTTAGTGTGTAGAGAAGCATAGTTCAAATCCCAGTTTCCCCACAGTGTGTGGTAGCTCACTGGCAAGTAACAACCACTGTGTGAAAATCAGACCACACAATATTGACTAGTATAACATTGTTATATTATATATAATCAAATCAAATCAAAATTTATTGTATAGCACTCTTGACAACTGATGTTGTCACAGAAAATATTTACAGAAATCAAAAAATGAAAAAAAAAATACCAGTTAAAAACAGGAACATAGGATAACAAATAGACCCCCTAGTGAGCAAGCTGATGGGCAACGGTGGCAAGGATAAACTCAGAACTGGAGGAAGAAACCTTGGGAGGAACCAGGCTCAGAAGGGGGACCCCTCCTGCCCTGGTCAAACTACTTATACATAGTTATTTAGGGGACACTGAACCCTCACATGTCTCTTCTAATAAATAATATATAATGACTGTGCATTACATATATTATATAAAGTGAAATAATTATATATTGTTATGAAAAGTACATTATATTTACAGAAGTATTGAGACACCTGCTTATTCATTGTTTATTCCAAAATCAAAGAATTTATCCTGCTTTTGTTGGAGTAATGGCCTCTATTGTCCAGGGAAGGCTCCAGCATTCTGCAGCATTGTTGTGAGAATTTGAATGAATCATGAGGTCAGGATGTTGGATGACTGCCACACCACCTCATCCACAAATTCCCAACTCTTTCCAAAAGTATTGGATGGAACACCATCATTTCAGAGAACATTGTTCCACAGCTCAATGCTAGGGGACTTTATAGCATATATACATAATCGGTTTTATACCCTAGATTTTTTTCTGCTCCAGAGAGCCCTGTTCTGTTGGAAATATTCACATCAAGGGGCAAGACAACCTGTATATGTGCTTTTGCCCTTTTGTGTAAGCAATGTGTGCAAATGATCAGATTTTAACTACAAGGGGCATCCACAAACATACGGACATATTGTGTGTTATAGTAGTATATAGCATATTATAATCAATTGAATTAGTATTTTGTAAGATTCTTTTTCATCTGAAGCACACAAAGAGCTTGAATATCCTCTTCAAATAGAAAGTGAGGCAGTAGGCATGACAAATGTCTTGCTAATTGAAAAGTGCTTTAAGCAGAGAACAGAAAAGCTGAGCTGCTTCAGTGAAATGTCAAACCTCTATCAACGGCTTCTGACAGAACTGTTCTTTGAATACTCTTTGAATGAGCAGTGAAATTGGTGTGTCAGAAACATTAAAAACTCAAAAAGAGACCAAGAGTCATACACAGTTATTTTTACTCTGTGTTCAATTTGCCTTTTACGTGATGTTTCCTCTTCGGTAAGTAACTTCAGAGGGAATTCTACATGCTTGTTTGCATGACCTTCTGTGCATGCAGAAAATGCCCTTTAGCATCTGACAGGGTTAAGTGCAGAAATGGTACAAGCCAAAAGAAACAGAGCATAAAAAAGCAAGTCTCCCCTGGAGAAGCTCTTCTTTGTGCACTCAGCCCATTACAAAATACCTCTCTGCAACACCAGGCAAGGTCATGGAAAACATCCCTTATAGTGAGGTCAGAAGACTGGACCTGCATGTGACAGCCACTAAGATGAATAAGATGTTAGGTGTACAGACAGGGACTTCTGATGATGACCAGTGACAACTCTATGCAGGCCTGGGACTGGGGAAAGGCTGTTGTGCTTAGTAGTGTCAAATTGTGTCAAACCTTAACAAAAAAAACTGTTTTTTTTCTTCCTCCCAATTCAAAGCCTTTCCTGGATAGTAGAGATAGTTACTCCAATAAAAGCAGGATAAACCCTCTTTAATATCCTTGATTTGGAAGAAACAACAAATAAGCAAGTGTTCCAATACATTAGTCCATATAGGTATAATGTTCATAATGGTCCATATGTATCTTTCAGTCATCATTCTCATATCACTGCTGTCCAGTGACGACCATGTTTCGCCATGTAGCACCTCTGTACATTGTGAAAATAATTCTGGATGAATAGACTTATAGAAATGAAATAGTGGTGTTCCCGGGTCAACTTGACCCAGTGTATGTTTATTATGTTTAATTATCTAAAAGATCTCTGAATCCAAAAAACCCCAACAAGCAGTGCATAATATTTCAGACACTAAAGTTGTTCTTTGCCTATTTAAAGAGTTCGTCAAATGCTATTTTTACTTAATGTAGTTAAATTGTAAAAAATATTATTAAATTTATTACAACAAAACTTAGAGTGATAATTCAATGGAGTTAATGGGGTTATGTTCAATTAATAATGTTATTGCTTAATTAATAACATAAATGTAATTTATACTTGCTCATTTATCAGCATTCATAAGTGTGTGCAGCAGGTTGTAGTGAAGCAGAGTAGAAAACTGCCAGCCAGTGGCGAATCCTACATTGTTGTGGAGACCAACAAGACTGTTACCATTTGAAAAGTTGCCTCCCTCCCCTATGTTACGAGTTTTACACTTTAAGATGCAAAGAACTAATATGACTATAATATGTTAAACCAATTTCATTATTCTGTCTCCCTCATGCAAATGGAAATCAGCTATGCTAATAACTATGCTTTGTACCTACAACTTAATGCCTAAACATGTAAGTATAAGAGTGTAAGCTTATGTAATAAAGCAAGAGTGAATGCAGCAGAACTCAGCATACAGTCACATACAGCAATACAGAAATGCTAACCTCATATAACCCTACACCACTGAGACCAGGCAGTACAATATTATTAAAAAAAAAAAAAAGCTAAAAGAAGGTGTCCTGGGGAACAACTTCACACTGACAAGTTTGCATTGCCGAAACATAAGGCACACACTAAGTCACCATATTACTATGACAAAAATTAGTTCAATTTACTCAGACAGTAAAACATACAGTTATACTGTTCAAATTCAGCATGACCTTAACTACAGTTTGTTGCACATGTGAAAAAGACCTGGAAATGCACTCATTCTACAAGAATGAGAAATATTAGGAAAAGCTGATTTATTTTTTTGTTAGTAAAGCACTATGGATTCATGTTTAGATGACAAAACAATATATTTGACCCTTTTTGAGTGAATCAGACAAAATATATTCAATAAAAAAAAAACTACTACAGCACATGATTTTACATAAGTATGACAAATACTCACCACACTTGTAATGCAACATTGTGAAGTCATTGTGAGTTCATTTCACAAAGTTGTATTGACTAAACATGCACTGATCAATAGATTTGACAACTTAAATGTATTTCATTTAATTTAAACAACCCAACTCAAGTTTCACTCAGTAACACCATTCATTTTTAGTCTAGCGTAGAGGAGGAGTTAATGAATGAAGTTACATTTATATAGCTCCTTCCTAGATATCCAAGGATGCTTTACAATAAGTAGTCTTCATAATCACTCTCAGCGTAATCACACAACACACACTGGTGAGAAATGGCAGCCAATAAATGCATATACACAGTGTATTGGAAACAACCATCCACTCGGAGGGGGCATCACCCAGAACAGAGTGCAAAGCCATATCTGAGCATGCAAACACACTTTCACTATCAGATGTACATACATACAGCAGGGCAATTTAGAGTAGCCTATTCACTTGATACCATGTTTTTGGAATGTGGATGGAAACCCACGCAGACAAAGCCAGAACATGGAAACTCCAGATAGGGTCTTGAACCCAAGTCCCCAGTGCTGGGAGGCAAACATACTAACCACCAAGCCATTGATTTTAACAGAGAGTTCAATGGACTGTGGAACGAAACCTGTGTAAAACCAGCAAATCAGTTCTTAAAGGCTTTTATTTGTGGATGCAATACTGACAAGAAAAACCGAGCCACGGAACAAAGAAATAGATGTTCATATACATAGCTGTGTCTGCACACTGCTATATAGGGTACATACATGAGCCAACAGCTGTGCCTATATTGAGCAAGAAGACATATGACAGAAATAACTATTCACAGAGAAGAAAAGAACTGTAGGACATAGAGCATGGAAAAGTGAGCCTTACACAGAAACAAACAAATACACACATGCATAACATCATATTGACAGTCTACAGTATCAGCGACATTTCAAAGACTGAATTTGATATATAGACCAAGACTATGCATGCTTGTTCAACTCAATCAGAAATAAGTTACAGTTTGTGTATGCATAAATAGAAGTGCCTTGCATTATCTGCTTCACCCAACATCAGCCTGCACCGCCTCTCCAGACATTGAGCCTTTCTTTAAATCATTTTTCTTTAAATAAATGCTTATTTAGAGATCACCAATCTAGCAATTGCAGAAATTGCTACAATTCACTGTAATAATTTAAAGGAATGTTTATTACAAGCAGGTTTTGCATTGAAAGGGAATAATTCCCCATTCCATCTGACAACAACCACATGGAAAGCAACTTGAAATATTTTTGTCAATTATTGCTTCATTATTGCACCCTGATTTTATATTATATGAAAACAATTCCAACATCTGAAATGGCTCAACACATATAGTATTGTAGACCATAAAATTCAAACCCGTTGCCCTGCACATTGTAGAGTTCACTCTGCTCACAACATCCCTAAACAGATTATCAGTAAATCGAGCCCTTCCTCAATTGAAGCCAATATATTAGAGCATCAAACCATTCACTTTGACTACTAAAGCTTGTTTGATAAAGTTGTGTATGTGTACTTACATTCTAATCAGTGGTAAGAGTGCTCTAGTTGAGATATTTCCATATTTCTATTTTTATTCAAATATTTATTTCTTTCAAAACAGGGAGTGTTTGAAGGATATAAATGTGAAAGGAGATGTGAAAGCCTGGTTTGAGGGATATATATATATATACAGTATGTATATATATATATATATATATATATATATATATATATATATATATATATATATATATATATATATAATTAGTCGGCAGAGCCATCTGAACTTTGTCAGATCCAAACAATCCCTTAAGATGTTAGTACTCTGCAACCACAGAGCTCTGAGTGTGAAAAAAATAAATAAGAAAATTGAGAGATGAGCACAATGTTAGGTCCACCCTCTAAAGCTTCTTCAGCAGAGTAGATGCAGGGAGTTGTAGTCCAAAGAAACTATAGAACAGATCCTGAGGGGAATAAATACCCTTGGGACACTGGTGAACCAAACTCACCTCACCCCTGAAAAGATCAATTATTCATTCTGTCTGTGTCATTAAAGCCCTGGAATTCTTTGTTCAAGAGTGACTCACAGATATCAGCATGTAGAAGAATGTGTGAGAGGGAAATGACCTGATAAGACTCAGTTAAACCAAACGCCTGTTTGTGGCCTCATCGGGGACTCTGATCCACTATTAGCTTTGACCTGGCTTTGTAACCTGTGACCCTTTCTAATAATGCCGTATCAGTGCCAAAGTAAGTGTCAAATCAATGAGGAAATTAGCCTTTAAATAGAAGGAAAAGCCGATTTTGAGTATCTGAAGGGTAGATCTCACAAAAAAAAAGAGAACAGTACCTGGCCTTCAAATATGCTCCTCAAATTATCAGTGCTTTTTTCTGTGCTTGGTGGAAATTCAGCTAAAATATACAGTACATTGTAAAGCTCTAATCCATATGATAAGCATGAGAACACAAATAACCACCTAGATGCTGGTATGGTTCTTTGGGTTTGAGCCCTCACTTTAGTTATCAATTGTGTGTCTTTTGTGCATTTTTGACATTGCCTCTTTTATTTGTAAAAGTAATTACATGAGATAATCATATGGCACATGATATCTTCATGGAAGGTCTTTGGCTTCTTAAATATGTAATTGCTTGATATGTACATACTATCAGAAGTTTATCTTCTTGATGAAAGTGACCAAGTTGACCAAATTGCCAAACACCTGTTTTTTTATTTTTGACTTGTAACTGAAAAAAAAAGTTAGATTTCTGAACAGAAAAGGTGCAAAGGTCAGTGTCTATAAGTTGAGAATGAAAGAAATTATGATATTTTATGAAATAGCTTATTACTGTGACAAAATGTATGAAAAATTCAGGCGGTCTTAATTTTTTGGACGAATTACGCCATGCCAATTTCTAAAACTGCTTGTCACATCAGAACTTGAAATTATTTATTCAGGGCCAATATGACCAACATCTCAGGTAATAAAAACTGCTTTATTATATTGGATTTTAATAACAGGAACTTCTAAAAAGAGTTATAAATTTTCTAAAAGTGAATGAATTACTCACACTGCACTAGAACATCATTATTGTTAGAAAGAGCAGGTTCTGCAGTTTCTAACCGTATGTGATTTGTGCTGGTGTGTCAAAGGCATTCCTGACTTATAAAGCTGAGAACACAAGGTGTGATTCTGCCCTCTTAATGAGGGCTGAGGGCTAAAAGGGTTAAAGGCTTTGTTGCAATAGTGGAAACGTTTTGTACATGATTCTATTCAGAATATATGACAGATAAACATGAACATATGAAAACCATGCCTAATACCAGGCATGAGGTAGAGGGGAATAAAGCTTCCAAGCATTGATCTGTGAAACAGATTAAGAATCTACCTTATTAAACAAAGTCTTGGATTAAATTGTAAAGTTTCAGCATTGCAAAGTGTATTTAGTCAAGGCTTAGGCCTAAACTTTATCTGCAAAAACAGCCAGTAGATACCCAGGTTGATACAGTATATTTGACCTAAAGAGAAAAATCTTTGTCTCCAACTTGTCTTCAAGTGCTTATACCTTGAAGCTTTTGGCATGCTTCACCATTAAGCTGGGATTTATTTTTTATCATTTGTTCTGCAATAAATGATAGTCTGCAAGACCATTTGTGAATTTAGAGCCACTTACATTAAGCTATGTGCAATTCAGTGAGTTTTAGAACTTTCCAGAAATTATGGGCTGGTGGTTTTCAATGCATATCGGGAAAACATTACAAAAACCCATTTGTGAGTTCCAAGCCAATTGCATTAAGTTCCCTGACACTAGGCAACATACAACATACCATTCAGTTATTACTAGAATTTATGAAAGGAAAGACTGTATATGTCCATGTCCTTTTAATAACAGAATAAAAAGATTCTCTGCTGTTGTGAATTTCAAACATTCAAGTAATCATTGCAACAGCTGTTTATCACAACTTTCTGAAACAGCACAGCTGCCTTAGACATAAAAAAAACAAACAAACAAAAAAAAAAAACTGGAGATGGACCCTCCAGATGTTCTCCCAGTTCCACAATGAGAAAGACAGAAGGAACTGTTTTTATTTACAAATGATTAGCTTGATAACAAACTTATATTTTTATCCCTTTTACATTATTTATTTGTACTCCTTTATTTGTTTTAAATTAGAATTTTGTATTCAAGACTCCCAAAGAGCACCTTTGGTTTTTTAATGAACAATTTATTTAACATTTTTAAACATGTTGTCAGGAATGTGCCAAAGAACATGTAAGGAGGCTGACATACAAGGTTAGAACATTTAATAACAAAACAAAACAGGATACACAGATGAAGCACCTGCTGACAGTAACACAAACACAAAAACTGAAAAGGGAAGGCTGAAGTCTAGAAACACCTGTGGGATGAATGACAAATGGGCAAGTTTACAAATGAGACTCATGTGGGAAACAAGGTGGGGCTAGGGTGTAGACAATACAATAACAGAGACTCATGCAAAACGAGACAGGATAAGACAGACATGGAAGCCAAACATAACAGATAGGTGACATGGATATTTGATCTTCATTTGGACAATATTGAGAGATGTGTGTGAAATAACTAAACATATAAAACTGAAAGAAATGTCTGCAAAATGTAATTATTGGAAATTCAATTTTCTTGTGAGGAAGAAGTTTGGTCACCCTATGACCTAAAAGCTGGTGTTTCCTACTTTGGCTGAAATATTGTGAGTTAAATATTTCCTATACCTGTCTACCAGTCTCTGACATCAACTAAAAGAAAGATTTTCCCACTCTTCCATGCTAAATTATTTCAGCTGTGTTATGTTTCAGCATCAGTCTTTATGCAAAGGGTCTTACATTTTCCTTAAGCCCACTCTGATACAATGAAAATTCATAGTGGTTTCTATGATTGAGAGCTTTCCAAGCACTCCAACCACCATTCTTCACAGTTGGTATGAGGTTCTTGTGCACAAATGCTGTGTTTGGTTTGCGCCAAACATGTCTTCTGTTACTGTGTCCAAATAATTAAATGTTGAATTCATCTGTCCAAAGTACATTGTTCCAGAAGTCCTGTTCTTTGTCTAGATGTTCTTCGGCAAACTGTGGTCTTGCCCTGATTTATGTCCTCCTTGCACACCTCCCATGAAAAACTAATCTGTATAGTCTCTTTCTTATGGTAGATTGTGCACTTTGACAACAAATATGGCAAAAACTACCTGTATGTCCCAATATTTTAGGATTGATGGAGACTTGGACTGATTTTGCTAGGATGGCCTGGCCATTTTGGTAGTTGTTGGAAATGTTTCCACTTGAAAATTATTTTCTGGACAGTGGATTGGCTGATTTCTAATTGTTTTGTGATCTTTTTAGATCCCTTTCTAAACTCATATACATCTACAGCCTTCTTTCTGAAGACCTGTGTATCTTACTACTCACTTCTACAATTAAGAGCAATACAAACTAATATCCACTGTTTAAATAAGACAGCCTCTTCCAACGTCCTCTGTAATGATGGACTAAACATTTGCAGATGATGTGCTGCACCTGATTCTAATTTTAAGTAATAATGAATATGGGGTGTCCTATCTATATTTATTTTTATTTTTATCAAAAGACATTTCTTCAGTTTTATGTGCTTTTTAATTATATCACCTCCATCTCTCAATATAGTTGAAATGAAGATAAAATGTTCATATGTTTAAAAAATGTTAAAAAAGACAAAGGTGTTCATGGGGTGTTTTAATTTTGTCTTCACATGACTCTAGCTCTTGACAAGCATGTCCAAGCAGGTTGATCAACATAGTCAGTGTCAACATCTATCTACCTGTTTTTGCAACATGACCAAGCTGCTTGACCAACCTTGTCTATCATCATAACCAAGCTGATCAACCAGCATAACTAGCATCACCAAGCTGGCTGGTCTGTATGACCATCAAAACTTCAGCATGACAAAGCATGACCAAAATCAAATGTAGCATATATTAAGGTGGTGAAGAACTTGTTAACCAGCTAGCATATCAGCGCAAGTTAGTTTTTTGCCTAACCACCTTTCCAGTCACCTTGAGATAGACCAGATTTTACCCGATGAGAACAGCTACCACCAACGTTTTTTTGTGAACTTGATTTTTCAGCAGGACATGAACGTCAGTAACTAGGAATGCTATTTTTTATGTGAAATATTTATGGGTATGTTCTTATGTATTTGACTGACATTTGTAAAATACCTTTATGTATTTTATGTCTTAAAAGCCATTTATATAATGGCTAAAGTTATTGGGACATTTTTATTGTCATTGGAAAAGCTGGACAGGACAGAAAAGGAAAAGCAAAATGAAACATACTCATATACTTAATGCATGTCGGCCTGATATCTCATTTGCAACTGTCAAAATGATCAACACCTTGTCTGTTCTCCAAAGTTGGCTGGTTCTCCATTATTCCTGTCAGTCAATTTATTTAACTGGAAAGTGTATTTTTCACTGCGTAACCTCAGTTTCTCCCTTTAGTTCTTAAAAAAAACTGAGAACTAGGGCACCAGAATGCAGGCATGAGTGAACTTTATTAGGACACTTCCAAAAATCATTGCCAGGACAACCAAGGGTCAAGAAGCAGACAGACGGGGGAATATCAGGAGAATCCATAATTACAATGATGAAGACAGGCAAGCAAGGTCAAAACTACAGATACAGCTTGAAAACCAGAGAACAGAAAAACAAAAACCCTCTTTGGATTGAACCAAATTTATTTTACTGATTTTATTTCAGATTAATCATGGCAATTTTCAAAACAGATTTAATTTACATAGGTAATTCTCACTTTTGCAGTAAGTCCTGCTTGGATTGGCCTTGTTTGTGTTTTTCTTTACCTTGTACAGGCTGAATTACCAATTGTTTTGCAGTGAACAGCTAAATTTAATCCCATATGGAGATACATCTCTGATTTCCAGAGCAGATGTTGTCTTGTGATGGGAAAAAGTGATTTTGGTTGTTGCTACATGGTGTATTCATTACTGAAAATGATCAAACCAAGATTTTTCTGAGGTGTCCAGTGCTGGTCTGAAAGCCTTATGCAGATAAATCAACATAACACAAAATGGAGTAAAAATAAAGCAGTCAGCTTTATTTCCATTGAATGGCATTTTCATTACTGTCAAATAATTCCATTAAGGAAAAAAAAATAATTGTACAAATTCAACTAATATTATATTAGCTTGTTAGTAGAAGATGAGTAGCAGTAATAAAGACATAGCAGGAGCCATTATTCTATACCTTTCTTGAAGGAATCGCTGTAAAGTTGTGAATCATACAAAGTTAAATATATGTTGCAAAAGTCAAATATCAGTTTTTAAATTAGATGTGCCATAAATGTTCATGTGCACCACTGCTGACTAGGCAATGAACATGTTGATACAATGTATGTATTGTTCCTGTCCTATGAAAAACATCTCCAAAATGGCGACATTTTTATCGAAGAAGGCAAACATGTTCTATGAATAGAGGTTAATGTAAGATAAGGGTATGTAACAGTAATTGTATAGCATTTTTGCTGGTTTATTCATCTAGAATTATTTACAAAGTGTACAAAGCAGATACTGGGTTCAAACCATGGAGACCACTTAAAACAAACAAAAATGGTGATACAATGGTGATACATGGTTTTCATTGGACAGTGGCAATGTATAAAAAATGTATTTTAGAGATAATTGGTAACATAATTCCTCTTGGCATTTATTCGCTGCTTATTTGTGTTTGGATTTTGTGGAAGTTGGAACATTTGAGCAACTCTGCATTGAAATAATTATCAAATTGGTGGGGAAGCATCAATTCGTCCAGTCTAATTCTATGACCAGGAATCAAATTATTGGGAGGGACATTTCTATTGTCATTAGATATTGGTGGGGATGTGTCACCTCAGTCCATGCTAAAAGGATGCCCTTGTTGTGTATAATAGTGCATCTTAAAAATAGAATATTATTAAAAGTCTTTGTTCACACTTTATTATATTATCATTTATCAGTGATATTTCAATATCTTTTCATTTTACTTTTGATCAGAATGGCTTATAGCTCATGAATTTAACAAGTTTGTAAAATTATTAGAATATTTCATCACGTAAATTACTAATCAAATAATATAACAGTTCAGCACATGCAGTGATAATCAGGGAAAGAATATATGAAGATGATCAAATGAAGTAAATTCAAGAACAGCGAGAAGCTTCTGCAGCCTGTGGTGGTTTAGGATGCCATGTTGTGTACTGGCTCACTGTGTTTTCAAAATCCAAAGTCATTACAGCAGGAGATTTTAGAGCAGGTCTACTTGCTGTCAAGGTTTATGGAGACACTGATTTCCTTTTTCAGCAGGACTTAGCACCTGCCCAAGTGGGAAAACTACTACAGAACTGTTTGTTGACCATAGCATTAGTGTACTTGATTAGCCAGCCATCTCTCTCAACTTGAACCAGGGAAGAAAAAGATGAAAAACATTCAACCCTGCAATAAAGATGAGCTGAAGGCCACAATCAAAGAAACATGGCGTCAGTATTCTCTGAGAAGTGCTACAAGCTGAATACTTCCATGCTACACCACACTGATGCGGTAATTTAAAGTAAAGGAAAACTAACCATATATTTAAAGTATAAAGGAATATGCTCAAAAGGATATGTATGTATTGTACATTCCTTTCTGTTTGATCATCTGAAATATTCTAATAATGAACTATAGACAAACAAAAAAGACTAAACGTGTATTACACTAAAAGTGTAGTATATAATGTGAAAAAAGTAGGTCACCCCATGAAATCCTTCTTCCTGAAATTTGATCTTCATTTCTTTATACGCAGTGCCCCCTCCATATTGTGTAAGTGAGAATGTGAATGGGGGTGGAGCAGAGTGATATGAATCCATATCCCATTCTGTTTATATCCTGATAAAAATACAAATATCAATATTTTGCACAGTCCTAGAACAAGCACTCTGTTGAGTTGGTTTTACATGTAGTTAAGTGTTGTCAGTAGAAATCTGGGTTGTTCAGTTAATTTCAACAACTCAGTGACAATTTATTTAGTAAATGCAGACATAAGTATAAAGGAAAAATCTGAGAAAAGAAATTAAAAAATTAAAATAACCACTCTGTCATGGGGCCCTATTGGTTCGCTAACAAAGAATGATCAATACAAAATACTGTTGACAATCTGTTAATCTCTTTACATACAGGTACTCTCGGCTGGGATCCCATCAGCCACTACCAAGGAGGAAACAGTTGGGCTGGCATCCCCTTTCCAGCATAATCCCTTCCAGGCACAGGTAAATAAACACTCTAAGGATTATTTAGTTTTCTTTTTATTTAGTAGTCCTTTTAGGAGTTGATGATGGGGTGAGGCCTTTTAACCTTGTCACAATCCCTGCTTTAGCTTTAAATCTAGAATATTAATCACCCTGGTTAGTGCTACTGATGTGCTGTAGCTCAGCAAACAGTGGTTGCCATGACACTTGGCAGCAATTAGACATCAAAAAAATATAAATAAATAAATAAATCAAAGCTAAATAAGAGGTGCTTTATTAATGGTCCTTTAGGAGAGCAGAAACAGATGGAGGAGATGCAAGAACAAGAGAACAAGAGATGAACACTTCGCTCATCTGAGCTGGAACAGTGTGACAGGGAGAAAGAAAGCTAGCAACAGTACTTCATAAAGCGGCCAAACAAAAAGGTGTTAGAAGAGCCTTAGGGGGATTCTGCACAATGCTAATGTGCTTCCCTCAACGAGGAGCTCCTGCTATAAAGAGAGTGCAGAAGAATACATTTGTGCAAAACAGGTTCCACAAACTAGAGGCACATAAGTGTACAGCAGACTTTAAAACATTTAAACTGAGGCCTGTCTTCCCCCTGCGCCTTCTGTGAATGGTTTGCCCCAGTCCATTAAGAGCAGCATGGTTTTTTATCGATCTGAAACACCTGGAAGAGGGACTGGCAGAATCCCTGTTGTGCCTGCTCCATGCTTGTGTATAGGTTTGAGTCACACCTGTGCAGCATAATATGGACCTTCACGACATAAATGAGGTGGTTTATCGCCAAGAGTCTCCCTCCAGTGCAAAGCAAGAGTTAGGGAGGTTCGCTGGGGTCCTGATACCAGGCATGGCCTTAAGCATTCACACACAAACACCCCCGAGAGTGAAACCCTAGCCACCAACCTGCACTATGGAAATGGAAAAACCAACACTTGCAAGTTTATGGCATATCTCCAGTGAAGACCAGATAAGCGAAAAAAAAAAAAATAAATAAAATAAAATAAAAAAGCAGATAAAAATGACTTAGTACACACAGCGCTGTATCGGCATGTTAGCAAGACTTGCTGTGCTCACAGTATTTTCCTTTGCACGCTCTTAAAATGAAAAAGTAAGGGAATTTGGCAAAGCAGTCAGCACAGTAATTGAGTAATTACTCTGAGTTTTTTTTTTTTTACATTTTACTCAGATTTGATCCATTTTTACATACATCTGTCCCCATTAATAATGATATTTGTTTCCTCTAATACCCTTGTGTCCCCTTGTCTTATAACAGTGATAAGGAATCATTGTTAAGGAATCAACTGAAGATTATGCATCCAGTTTGAGTGCTTTGCATTTTAGCCTTCCTTGACCAGCAATATCACCAGAGATCAATCCCAGCTCTCCCAAATTAAACGTGTGAAACATTTGTGGGAAAATAAAAATTACAAAATCAAAATATGTTGTCAAAACATGCATAACTGGAACTAGTTACTTCAGGGTGTCTCAAAAGTAAGCAAATACATACTAACATTTTAATTCTAGGCCAGTTTTGGGGGATGTTTTTGTTAGTTTATTCAACAAAAATCTTTTAAAACGCATTCAAATGTCTCTTAATTTGGATTTAAATCCACACATAATTTAGATATTCATTTGAATTTGATGAGAATGTGTGTAGGAAGTTCCATGCACTGGATAAATGTTGATATTTTTTATGCAGGACCAAATGTGTAAAAGGACATGGGGAAATAAATGCTATTGTTCTGAAGAACAATTCTAATATTCCAGCACAAGTTCAATAGTTTCAGAATGTTATGCCTAATGGTTAACACAAATGAGAAAATTAACAATATAGTCATAATTTTTCCAAAAATGTCAAAGAATTCATGTTCTATACTGTGATTAAAGTATATAGTTAAAGTGTAACAGTTGAGCACTGCTTAGCAGATGAAGACAAACAATGGAAGTGGAAGTACTTGCAGAAGTTGAGGACAAACAAAACAATGGGATGCAAAATAAAGACCTTCACTTGAACTGTGGGAATTAGATGTGAAAAAAAAAACACACATGGAAACATACCAACAAAACGAAACAATCCTAGTACAGCATCAACTACAACAAAAACTAATGGACTGACAAAGGCTGACTGAAACAAAGGGTCTTAAACACAATGACAGAACTACACACACCTGGGACACAATGATAACTGGGCAGGGTTACAAAGGAGGCACAGCTGGGAATGGGCGGAGCAAGAGAGGAGACAAATACAAAACAAAAACACAACACTCAGAAGCAAATGGGGAATAAACAATAATAATGATGAGACAGGAAGACAGAGCAAATGCAGTATTATACAAAGCAAATATAGAAATAATATAATATATAGCAAAGGAAAAAAAAAAACAAAAAAAAAAACATTAAAATAAAATATACATAATATTTCATTTTTGGGGGAATTTCTATTAAAAAATATATATGATCACACTGAAAAATTACACATAGTGATGCTTTTTAGATGCTCATATCAAAGCAGAAACAGGAAGGCAGAACAAACTTTAATATTTCTGTTCAGATGTGTCCTTGGGTAAATAAATGTGTCCTGACTTCTGGTGAAACAGACTGGCTAAGACTTTGAAAGATATGTAAAAATCACAAATTAAAAAAAATGTCTTTGAATTTTTTCTTTACTTTCTTTACTCATGTGAGATTTTATTCTATAGTGATTATGGAAATGAGATTACTTCAAATGAAATCTCTATAGACACTTTGTTAGTATCTGCTTCCCAGAGTTGTAAAATCTCTATCTATGGACAGAGGTCACAGCGGCTCATGGTCCCCTTAAAAGGTTAGGCATCCCAAGCACTGTATATTTGTTGCTTAGTGTTTGGCTCTTAATGAATGCCATACACATAAATTGTGAGCTGAAAGTCTGAACCAAGGATTGTTTTTGTTACTTTGAATATACTTGGTCTGGTAAGTTCTGTTGTCATTTCCAACATGGGCTGTCTTCCTAAACATGGCAATGATAGAAGTGCATGCATATGATGGCTTGTTGTCAATTTGGCGAGTTGCCTTTTTAGGTGTTGCGCCAAATTCTGCCTCTCTGACAGAAACTGATTCCTTTTGAGTGCCTGTGCAAAACAGCAGAATAAGTATAACAGATTACCCTCATATTCCCTTTGTTTCTCTTTAGGAATAAGGGCTAATTCATAGTAAATTCAGGAATTGTGAGTGTAATCTGTTGCAGCCATACTGCTGCTTAGCACATTTGCATGTGAAGGAGAGTCAGATTTCAACATTTCTATTGGGTACTGGGTGATGATATCCTGCCTCAAATTTCTGCAATTGGTCCAAAAGTCCAAACCATCCTAAGTATTGTTTTCACAGAACATGGTTTATTTGATCTGTGCTGATATCATTCACTTTTGGATGGATCAAATTGTGGCCTTTTGTTTCAGAGCATAGTTTCAGAACATTGCACAAGTGATGTTCTCATAATGGAAGAATGGTGGATATGTATCACATACTAATCTTGGCCAACTAATGTCTTCAATACTCAGATACCCAATATGTGTTTTTAAAGGAACACTGGCAAAAATTCAACCGTCCTAACTCAACCGGTCCTAACCTCTCTAGAACTATATATATATATATATATATATATATATATATATATATATATATATATATATATGTGTGTGTGTGTGTGTGTGTGTGTGTGTGTGTGTGTGTGTAAAAAATGTTCCATACTAATCTTGTGGAAACCTCTTTTCTGTTCCCTCGCTTTGCTCTGCTCACTGCTCTCAGCTCCTCCTTTACTCTGCTCC
This sequence comes from Acestrorhynchus altus, assembly GCA_034509495.1. Taxonomy (NCBI): domain Eukaryota; kingdom Metazoa; phylum Chordata; class Actinopteri; order Characiformes; family Acestrorhynchidae; genus Acestrorhynchus; species Acestrorhynchus altus. The sequence continues at coordinate 23,454,395 of CM067505.1, forward strand.
CCTTTTTCTTATCCATGCTCTCATGTACAAACTGTATTCAAAAAATATCCTGCCATAAATTTTCATGAGGAAACAAATGAATCTAGGGAGCTGTGGTTTGGTGCATGTATGTAGGCGATCCTAATGCACATGCTTGAACTTTTTCCTAGCTGCAGAAGCTGGAAGACTGCCAATAAGTGAGGAGGTGGAAGTGAGCGCCATCAGATTTTCATTTTCGAGAAAAATTACAAAAAAAAAAACTTGAACAATGCTACTGCATTAAATTTTTGTGTAATGCTTGGTGATTCCCAAATGGACATGGTCTGCAAATGGCCTGACCTGTGGACAGCGAGTAATTGGTAGCTGTCATCCATCATGATAATGCACCCACCCATTCTTCACATTTGGATGTTTCTAGCCAAACACAACACACATGTGCTTCATCAGATTCTCCCAATATGATAAGATTTAGTGTTAATAAAACAAATGATCACATTGTAGTTTTCACATCATATATCGTATATCACCATTCCACTAAAATACATTGGGATATTATCTTGTCCATTTTGCCCAGCCCTATTACACAATGCATAAAACATTATAATTTTGTTGTATTGCCATGTTTTGTAGGACATACAACCTAGATACAAATAAATGTTAAGAAATTTCTGGGTCCTGGGTGCATAATGCCACTAGGATATCAAGATTTAAATAAATTCATTAAAAAATGTGCAAAATGTTTGCAAAATTGGTTACTATTTTTCATTGTAAGTCTAGTTTGATGCTAACCAAATGTGGTTCAGAATTCACTGCCTGGAAACACTACCAAAGAGCATGGTATTCATTGCTGTGTTTGTGTATGACAGAGGATGTTACTGCCAGTGATAAGCCCCAGCCTCTCACGACTGATTCCTAATGAGGCCTGCTCCCACACATCTCTTATCACCATAATGTTCATCACATGTGACACTTTAATACTGAATGTCACTCAAAGAGCCATACAAGCAGTCTCTTATCTGCAGCCTTTATGGAGACTAGACATTACTGCATGCCTTGAGCAGATCTAGAGGTGCTTACAAAGGTTTGCAGGAGAAAGGAGGAGTGGAAGGTGCCTCTTGATTGACCAAGAAGAGTTCTGAAGACAGATAAATAATGATGATGGTGTTTGGCTTGGGCTGTGAATGAAGTAATTGAAATGTACTGTACATTTATATGTAGACATAGACGTTGCCATTTTCTGGAGATCTCTATATGTACTAAGGCCAGACATTGCTGCACATTAAATCCAAAAATGAATGCAGTCATTTTGAACAGTATAAATTTGTATATTACTTTGAGTATAAATGTATCAAACAATTTACAACCAGAGAGAAAATGCTGTCTCTAAAAAAATTATTTCCACAGGAAATATGCTGCATTATGTGTGCTGCCTTGCATTAAAGCAATTATCAAAAATAAATTATATATATTTATTTATTTTTTTTACAATTTCCTCTTCAGTAAATCAAAAGTACTGGGACACCTGTTCATTTGATGTTTCTTTCAAAATCAAGGGTATTAAAAAGAGTTAATCCTGCTTTTACTGGAGTCTGTATTGTCCACTATTGTCCATAATTTCTACTAGAATCTGGGGCAATGTGGTGAGGATTTGTGTCAATGTCTTAAGAATGTGTAAATGTATATAAATAAATCTGTAAAAAGCTGTATTGTACTCCTTTACAGGTATTAATTTAAACTTGATATCCTATAACTACTGCTGCTTAAACACTTTTTTCTAGGCAATAAATGAGGGTGCTGAAATTCAACCTAAGGACGTATGCTTCACATCCTTGTAGACTTGGGTTGTAGTGCTCTGATTTTTCTTTTTTTTATTGCATATGTCCTCAGTGAAAGCTGATCAAAACCATCATGTTAGTGAGCTAATACATATTAATGGCCAATGCTCATCTCTGGTCCCAAAATGAAGAAAAGGCAATCTCAGAATTTATGAAGAATCTAATGGTTAAAATAAATAAAATGTTTGTTAAAGTACTAATTGTAGAACAAAATATTTTTAAAAAATGTTGAAGACCATACATTTTCAACATAAAATGCAATGTGAAATAAAGTCAGTTCTGTCTACTATATAATGTAATGGCAAAAAAAAGAGAAAGAAAAGGGACTTCAAGTTATGCGTAAGTCAATGATGATGTTTGTGATGGTGCTCAATCCAAACAGATCAAAAACAGCCTCTCAAATATACAGTATTGATTAATCACCTCTGTGTGTGTGCACACTGACTATTTGCATGACAGGAAAAGTCATTAAATCAATATCAGCTTACCAGGAGCAGTTGTTATCAGATTCATTGAACTATTATGTCTTTTGAAGAGATGTTGTGTCCTGAATCATTAGCACCCCATGTAAATGAAGGTAAAGAGCAGTGCTGCTATATGCAAATGAATCTGCATTTATGAATAAGGAAATGTGTTACCATGGCTCTATTTGCACTTAATGTCAGGGTAAAACTGGTTGTTTATACCCAAGAAAAAAAATTGCATAGGATAAAAAAAAAATAGCAACTGTCCGAACTGTCATATTTGCGAGGTTTATGAAAGAGTTTACATTTAGCCTCCAATATCAGTCATGTACCTTGAGGAGAAAATATCATGGCTGACTTAGCACTTTTGGGCTAAGAGTACATTGTGTAAATTGGATATATGTTGTCCCCTGTACATGGCAGGGTAGTTTATATGTATTTGGCAAAATAAGGTGCTACAAATGGTTACAAAGCTACAAAGGTACTACAAATGGTTCTGTGGTCAATGCCATATAAGTACCACTTTCAATTCCTTAAATGTCCATGTTTGCAATCAAAATGTGAGTGTGAGCAACCTTTACATTGATGAAGAACTTTTAAAATCATGTGATGGCTCTTGAAATGTTATTCACACACATAACCACATACCCATAAGAACGGGCGATTAAACCCCTGTCTGCCTCGTGGGGAACAAGATTGTTAGACTGCGTTCCGAAGGAGTGTATTTCACTCAAAATACCATTATATCCTCTTGCAAGACACATAATCTGCAGTCTCCATTCATCCAGCCACAGATCATGCTTTTCCATCACTCTGGATTTTCACAGATCGAACTGAAAATTGCTGACCTTCAGCAGAGAAGTGCCACTTGTTAAGTGTCACTTAGATAGATACAAGAATAAGAGGTAAAACTGACCTGAGGTGGAAACAAGGAGAGGATCATCTACCCTGATCTCACTGCAGAACATTTCTCCTCCTTTTGTCTTTACATTTAGATGCACTATCAAAAGTTTTAGAACACCCCCAAATTTTTCATGCTTGATGGATCAGTCATCTTATTGCCACTTCACCTGTCAAACCTGCCGCTCACATCTCTTCACATCTTTTCTACAAGGTCTGTCGAGTGCATTTCTTATCACACAAGCCTATCAGAAAGATTTCTTCTGATGCTCTCCTTGTCTGATGTTTCTTCAGTCTCTGAACCCTTAAGATGGTGGAGGAACCTGTACTCACAGCACTCACAGTCTTACTTTGTTAACTCTTAGAACCTGAGATCTGCACTTTGCAGGCAGTCACATGTTAATTTATAAGCTTTATAGCTCAGAATCACAGTAGATTACAAAAATGAAACACATGGCATAAGAAGCTACAAGACTTGCCCTATATAATTTAGATTGTTTTTTTATTTTATTTGAAGCACTGTCGAGTATTTTGAAGAATGCATTATAAATATCCTTATGAGAAAATACTATTATCAATATCAGAATTTCTTTTAATCCTTATAAGGAAAAACAAAAATGTAAACTGTAAGTGCATTTAAATTGTTGATCAAAACATGGTGATGTCTATACAAGTATCTATATCTTTACATCTCAGATGAAGAAAAATTTATAGGTGTGCTATGACAGGTGTAATCAAAATGAGTGGTTGCTACTGATTAAAATGCAGACATTCTGCAATGTGAAGAGAGAAAACTCAAAGGCTCAGATTTGTATGAAGATTGTTTACTCAAGCAAATTACATTGGGATTTTAAAACTCAATTAACCTTTTTTAGTGAAGACAGGTCTTTTTTTGACCCTTAGTACACAAGGTGTAGAATATCGAGACAACACAAGGGTTAAATACAGTTTACATTTTTTTTTTAGTTTTTATTATTTCCACCCTCTATAGTGTAATGCGTATATTTTAAGTTAAAGTGTATGTCTGAGTGTGTATGTGTCTGTGTCAGTGAGTGCTATGTACATGACAGGGAATTGGGTAATTTGCATCTGTCAGAAGCCTGACTCTGAACATGGATGGGATGTGACCTCATTGTCCTGCTGTCATCAGCACTACTCTAATTAGATCAACAACATTAAGAGGCTGTTAATATGATTCAAGAGGATTTCTTTCATTTTGATGTATACTGGTTCACTTCACTGAATCTGTGAGTGTGTGCTCCCTAATGAAACGGGCTATTTATTCTCTCTCAACACACACAGTGTTCATTATCATATACTGCAAGCAGACTGCATTATGTACTGTATCATTGTTTAGAACCATTCAGAGTTTTCAAACGGAGCTGTCAAAGGAGAATTTCTATAACTCTTCTTAGAGCTTATTTAGACCTGCACTTTTGACCTTTTCTTTGTTTCTAATATTTTCTTCTCCTTTAAAAACCCTTTTTCACTCCCCAATGAATGCAGTCCATATGTGAAAACTGAAACACCAAAATAGGTTGTTCTGATTTTATTTTGTTTCTGATTTTGTTTAGTCTTGTTTTGTTTTGTTTTGTTTTGTTTTGTTTTGTTTTGTTTTGTTTTGTTTTGTTTTGTTTTGTTTTGTTTTGTTTTGTTTTGTTTGGCACCCCTGGTAAATTTACATGTTTTATATATATATACAGAGAGAGAGAGACATCCATTGAAATTTAAGGTAAATTTTGGAGATTCTAGGTTTGTGTGTTACAGTGTTATTACTTTAGTTAAAAAAGTATAAAAAGGAAAAAAAAATATGGGATGTTGGTCTGAATTTCTAAGACCGTTTTCACTTTTCACTTTTGCTCAGTACAGAAGCAGAAGTGGTTCTTTCATGGCTTCTCACCAAATAACTTTTATCTTTCTGAGTGTTGTGTAGGACAGAATGAACTTATGTTGTTTAAACATTGCTATGTGGCTTTGATTCACAGTCATTGCACTATAAATGTCACTCCATTGTCATTCCTCTGAGACTTGTGTTTGCAAAAATATACAAAAAAATCCTACTGCACCTCTTTACTACAAATGTATCTGCATTCCTTTTGTCTGTTTTCCACAGTGGCTTTGATTCTTGGTCCTGAGAGAGTCGCTTTGTCAAAGGAGCAAAAGTAGAGGCATTAAAATTTTGCTGCATTTGCAGGTTGAGTTCATTTATGAAGCTAAAAACAAAGGTAGAGTCTTTGAAATGTTTCTTTAATGTGTTGTGTATTTTGTCAGCAAAAGAGCAAATAACCAGTCTCAGAGCAGTTCATCAGTGGCAGTGAATAGTGGCATATAATATACACTGGAGTGGGTCATAATGGCAGAGATGGCCAACAACCCTGAGGGACAGAAGAAAACAAATCCGCCCCCAAAGAGAAAGAGTGCAAGTGTGATAAAACAAGGTCACCGATTTATATGCAAACAGAGAGAACTTGAGGAAAGAAGAAGAGAACTGAATAAGCCTTTCAGCTTATTTCAATGCCAGCTGTATTTGACCTTCAACATCTTGATCTGTAAAGTCTTACAGTATTTGAATGTGTTCACCATAATGTACTGCAACAGACTACTACAGGCCATATTACACTGACCCTCACCGTTACTCAACAAACACAAATGTTCTGATGTTGCCATTCACTTTTACAGTTAAGCAACAGGACTCAAAAAAACAGTGCAAAGCCAAAAAGGTTAATCTGCAACTGATATATTTATAAACAAGACTTCATCTACAATCAGAACATTGCAACCATTGCTGTTACATGAGTAAAACTAATTTGAACCAATCAGTGCCCACTTTCCCAAAAGCATCTTAGTTTCATCTTGGTTGCAAAACATTAGAGGCAGTTTTAAGTGTGTTGCTCTCTGTACCTTTTACAAATCATTTTTGTACTGCTTTCAAGAACAGTGTGAATATGTGAGAACATCATAGAACATTGTGAATGATGGATAACATTGTAAAGCAGCATTGTAACTTTGCATAATTTAGCATGTGTTCACGCATGGTGAAAAGCCATGATTCCAGAAAGTGCTGTTCTTCAGATTTAAGTGTTTGAACAAAAGGAAAATGATTGAAAGTGGTCATGTAAACCTACCATTTTGCAAATAACTGAGCACAGAAAAATGACAAAATGATGCAACGGTCAATTGGTTTGAATGGAATTCTTCTGTGTGTGGGGAGTAGCTCCAGTGATTAACTACTCCCCCAAATGAGCCCAGAGTCAGTCCTGAGTGTGGACTTAAGTGAGACACCCTATCTGTGAATAAGGGCATTCTAGAAGTGATGTGACACATGTAGAGCATTGCAGAATGGTTTGAATGGGCAAAAATAGTGTGAATGTGGGAGAACTTTCTAGAATGAATAGGAAAATAATTTTTTTACACTAAGAGAGAAATCTAGAACAGAATGGGAGACCAGGGTAACAGGGGACAGAATATTTGAACAGATATTTCACAGGTTTAAAACATTCTAGAACAGTGTACATATGGAAGCACATTCTGAACCACTGTCAATTGTAGAGGATACTCTAACATTGTGAATGTGAGAAAACATTCTACAACAGTGCAATTACAGACCATTTTTAGACAATGGGAATAGGAAGAGTGAACAGTACTGTATGTAAAATGTGAAAGGGGTAGAATGCTCTAGAGTGTTCCAGCAATCAAACAGGAGTACGGCACACTAAACATCTGGGATCTGACTGATGTGTTGAGGAAATTATTGGATTGATGTGCTCTTAAGTGGAGTGTATGTCCGACAGCCTGTTAAGGAGTTAGTGCATTTAGCTACTGCCACTGTGCACTGGTCAGGGAATTTCATTAGCAATTAGCTGGAGTCCCAGCTTGGCACTAGTTCTCCCTCTGGATAAACCACTTAACCTCACTTCAGCAATTATGCCTTCACTTTAAAAAAATATATTATTCCATAGTTCATATTACTGCCAAAGCCTAGAGTAGGGTCCAGTTCTATGAATAGTTATTTTATTCCAGTTGATGTAAAAAGTACTTCTACTTTCTAAGTCTCTTAGGCTGGTATATTTCAAGGATGGTGCAATGCCATATATAAAATGTGCTCCATATTATAAATGTGGAAGAATATCCATGTTTTCCATGCTTATCATAGCTACATTGCTAAAAAGTAAGGGTAAAACTATGTAACTCAATCCCATAGTTCAAGATATCTCAAACCTTGGGCCAGGGGATTACCAGTGGGTTGTGAAGCACTCTCCAGTGGTGTGCAGGCCCATCTTAAGGGAGGAGGCAGTATTCCATAGTAGTCCATTTTAAATCATAAGTCTGCTTGAAGAAAAGTATGTATGTATGTAAAATTTGTTTTGTTTTCTTGTGGGCCGTTATGCTTTCTAGTTTTGAGATGGGCCATGAGATGGGTTGAGAGGTTTAGAAACCATTGTTAATAGATAACTATGCAAAAAGTAATCAGGAATGAATGATCAGTACTGTAATGACACCAAAATCAGTACTTTTAACTGTTGATGAGTTTTAGTTAATTATTTAAATAGTGAATTAATGATTAGGGTAGTTTCTAATGAAACAATAACTGTGGAATATTATATAACGAAGAACTACTCACTAACCTTTCTTATCTTTTATAATGTTTATTAATTACTGATTAAAACAACTTATATAGTATATTAAAACACTGTGTAAGAACATAAACAGTATTTTGACTTTTTTTATTGCTGTTGTTTTATTTATTATTAACAATATGAGGTATCCTCAAAGGAGCCTTGGATAACCACACCACACTGTACTCAGCTTTGTTTCTTCTGTGTTTAGTTGACCTGTAACCTTAAAAGGTTAACAGAAACTTTCATATATGGAAATATGGACCAATTTGCTTATAAACCTGCAAATATGTGGTGGACAATCTACCACATCAAGTAGAATATTTGCTTATCTCTAATGTTTGTAAACATTGCAACAATTAGATTTTATAATTCTTTGCATGCTTTCAAAATGCTTGACCCAGGACACACATGACTCCCGTCCACTGTTTTACATAATACACATAACCCAGACTTTCACGTTCATAGACAAGAATAGAACTGTAGTCCACTGTACTCATATAAGTACACACAGGCACTTAATGCCTGCCAGTCTGTATTGTGATCAGTAATTAATCAGTGGTTAGTCTATTATAACACCACCCTAACTGCTAGATTACTGTGTAATTAAATGTAATATAGTTTTATACTTAACTATACTTATACAAAATAATTACAATTAATAATGCCCTTTTCATTTCTGCACTGAACAGTGACTATTAAGGCTGAAATAATAATTCCTGAAATTCTGAGGAAATTCCCATGCATTCACTCAGCAGGATTCTGACTAGTCAATACATTCCTCCTAGAGAGAGTCTCTAGGTCACTTCATGTGCATGTTAAGGATGAATTAGTGCAATGGCCTCGTTTATTTCCTCCATTTTGCCCACCCCATGTCTAGAGTCTAATGGTGCTGCGCTCTTCCACACTTTCTCCTCTCTTCTGCTTCTCTTCTAATTTAATTCCACTAAAATCCAATCAGTTTCATTTGACATTTAAATTGAGTCTCAGAGGGGGACCATTTCATAAAGACAGAAAAAGGAAAAAAAGAGAGAAAGTGAAAGAAAATGAAGGGTGGTAGAGAGAGAGAGAGAGAGAGAGAGAGAGAGAGAGTTTGTGTGTGTTTGAGAGAGAGAGAGAAAGAAAGAAAAGAGAAAGAGAGAAAGAGAGAGCTAGTGAGCTGTGGAAGAGTGGCTGAAGGGTTTGGACAATGCTCTCTTTCTCTCTGCCCTTCTTTTCCAGCTTGCCCCTTTTCATTAAGACTCTAAAGTTGGGTGCACATTGGCAGCGAGTGAGCAGTGTGTGACATGCCTGCGGCCTCTAGTGTATGACAAGCCACCTAATGAAAAGCCTCAGTCACACTGACTAGCTCATACAGCCACCTCACACATAATTACGTCTTAAATAATAAATGTCTGCACTCACATTTTCATAGTCTGCAAGAGTTACATGCAGCGGCTGGCTTGTTTGCTGCATTCCAGCAGTAAGAGAGAATTGTGTGTGTGTGTGTGTGTGAGAGAGAGAGAGAGAGAGGGAGAGAGAGAGAGAGAGAGAGAGAGAGAGAGAAAGAGAGAGAGAGAGAGAGTTGGGGGGGTGAGACAGAATGAGGACAAAAAAATTGAGAGAGCATGAATGAAGAGGAAAGACAGAAAAAAGATAGCAGAGAGAGTATTAAGAGAAAAGACAGAGGGAGTAAATGAGTGGAAAAAAAACTGAATAAAAGAGGTGAGATGTAGAGAGCAGCAGAGTAAGGGTAAGACAGTGAGAATGTGTGAGAGAATAAGAGTATAAGTGATGAATGAAAGACTGAGAGGAACACTGAGAAATAAATGACAGAGAAATAAAAAAAGATAATTGGGTAAGAAAGAATAAAAGAATGCATGCACTGTCAATCACACACACACACACACACACACACACACACACACACACACACACACACACACACACACACACACACAGAGAGAGAGAGAGAGAGAGAGAGAGAGAGAGAGAGAGAGAGAGAGAGAGAGATGGATAGATAATGAAGAGAGGAAAAATAGAAAACAGGAAGAAAAAAATAAAAAGAGAAACATTAGTTGTAAGAATGAGAAACAGAGGGTATTTAGCAAAAAGAGGGTAAAGAGGGTATTTAGCAAAGAATGTATGAGACAAAAAAAGACTGAATAACACAGAGAAATAAACACCCATCCATGCAACCCATCCATGTCTAACTCAGGGCAGACCACCAGATTATCCCTTTTGATCAAATCAGGAGATAAAACAGATCTAATAATCTAGTTAGTATTTGCGGCTCCAAATAACCTCAAGCTTTTTATCAGGTTTCTTCAGCCAATGACACAGCGATACAGCTTATGAAGCTTTAGTTTTAATACATAGATTAGAGAAGTCAAGTCAAACCAAGCATGACCTGCATGCTGCAAGCAGCCATTAACAACAACACAACCTTCCTGGGATCTGGTGAGGAAACCAACCTTCTCTCTGGGACAGAGCTGTCCTGAGTCCAAGCTGGGAGACAGAGTTCGGTGCGGATGATTTCACAAGTAAGGTGCGGTATCTAATTCCTTGGATGTCTGGGTGCACATTGGCTGGTTTGATCTATTCCATGGTTCATGTATTTCATTTATTCATTCATGGCATTTAGTTGACACTCTTATCCAGAGCGACGGTTACTCATGTTACAGAGATGGGCCACAGTAGAGTACTTATTGGTGAACCACAGCATAGATGCCCAGACTGGGAATCACCCACATGGTGTCGTTGCTCACTGGTGGTGTTATCTGTTGCTCCACACCGACCACCATCTTGGTAATGATGAAGAAGTACAGTCATATTAAGTAAGTTCAGTGAGGCGTAATCTCTTGTGTTTTGGGCTGGACTAACTCATGTTCAGAAGTGTCTAATATTGATCACTAGTGTCCTCTCTCATTCATAGTTACTTACTGAATATATATTCATTTTGCTCTAAGTTTATATCCTTATGGTTATATATCCTCATGTCACTTGTCAAATCTTTTGTATTCTTGTGACCCAAATGCTTATAATTATTATGGCATTTGATTGAAGGTTTATTTACAGCATTTACTCAGTACCTGTAACTGTACTGTCATATTGTATAATCGTTTTGTAATTGACTGTTTGTGTTTATATTTGCATAATAAACTGAGCATGTATTGTTAACCTATATTCAGTCACCTGTCTTTTCCCACATTTAATTCACATGCCTGTAAGTAGTTTGAGTCTCTATTGATCAACCAATACCTCACCTGGCACTCATTCATTAAATTAAATTAAATTATGGTGAATATCTGAGCTGATTAAAATCCTTGCTCTTTCAGTTGGATTCATATCATGCTGTTTATTACAAGCAATATCACTACACTATTCACACTGTTTGAACAGTAATTCACTCAAATCTCAAATGAACAATTATAATATTATAATATTATGAGAAATTGGTTTTCTGATTTTTATAAGGCTTTTTATTTTAGAAAAAAAAGATTAATCTGTAATGATATAAAACATATGTCAGTTTATATTTTTTTGAATGAAATGGTGAAAAAAATGAACTTTATTTTATGATATTCTACTTCCATGAGATGCATTAATAAAGGAAAGAAGGGGAGAAAATGAGAACTGAGAAAGAGAGCTGTAATGTATTTGTCACGTCCATCTATGGTCTCGTCCTTGTTTTGTTTATCTCCCCTCCTGTTTCGGAGCACATGTCATGTCTCTGCCCATTCCCAGCTGTGTCTTGTGTATCATCAAGTCCAGGTGTTTATTATTATGTCTTGTTATTTAAGTCCTGCTGTTTGTGTCTGTCCTTGTCAGTCTTCTTGTCAGTATTCAAGTCTTGTCAGGTATTCATGTCTATAGTCATCGTGGTTAGTGTCCATGTTTGTGTGAGTGTTACTTTGTTCATACTTATTGAATAAATCATCAACCCTGCACATACTTACGCTTCCTCCTACGTTTGTCAAGTGTCAAGAGCAGTGGAGACTGTGAGGAAATGAAGAGTAAGAGAGTGAAATGAGATCAATTTAAAACACACACAAAAAAAAACAAAACAGAAATGACGGTAACAGAGCAAAAGAGAAATAGTATGGATGAGAGAGAAAGTGAGTGAGAGAGAGAGAGAGAGAGAGAGAGAGAGAGATTTACAGAGTATGAGAAACAGTGAATGAGAGTGTATGAAAGAGGGGCAGACAGAAAAAGAAGAGAGAATAACAAAATAATCCTAACAGAGTATACAGGAGAGAGAAATTACAGCACTGAAGAGAGAGAGAGAGAGAGAGAGAGAGAGAGAGAGAGAGACTGAGTTTTGTGATTTATTTTGCTTTGCCTAAATTGGCTGGTGATAGCTGAGCAAGCTCGTTTGGGCTGGAAGCTTGGCCGGTGATGAATAAGTTAAGTGTAGCGATGGTGCTCTCATGGAGAGAGAAAGTATAATCAGGAGCCAGATAGAACACATTACTCACAGTTTCGCAGAAAAGTAATGGACATGTCCAACAGCACATGCTAATGCACGTGATTTACATCCCTCCCACTTCTGGGTGAGGTTTCAACTCATGACTCAATAAAACATAGTCATTTGTTTCAGACCTTTTTTTCCACACATTATGAATTAGAGGAGACTTGGAAAACAGTACTGCAACCTACTTTCACTACTCAAGTTTCTTCTTTCCTTTATTGTGCAAGCGTGCTGCATACTCTGTTCACTTAGCATGTGTGTTTGAGAAGATCTCTGTGAGGAATAAATGACACAGTTGATGCAAGCAAGAAGGAAAGAAACATGCAGCACTTCAGACTGATCGGGTAGCTTTAGATCTGATAGAGGCCTTTGCAAAAGGGAAAGGTTTCAGCTGTCTACTGGAATAAAGCACAGCCCATACAAACAGACACCTAACAGCAGATCCTGGGCATAGACTGACAGGTAATGGGAGGATATTTACTTACATAGACCAACTGCCTGGTCACGTAGGTTGCACTTGCAGTGTCTGATTGCTGACAAGTACAGGCCTTCAGAAGTCAAAACCCATAACTATTTAAATGCATCAAAGAATGGAAAACTTTTATCCTTGATACTCATGTAGTTCTGTACATGCAAGTAAAATACCATAAACCTTGAACTCTGCTTATATAGTTTCTTGGCTCGCAAAAATTGCATACACCCATCTCACAAACAGAAAGCCTTCATACAGCTAAAGCTGTGAGTATGACTGGCACACCTGTTTTTAGGAAGTTTCTCCCATTCTTCTTTGCAGAACCTTTCAAGCACCATCACATTGGATGGGGAGCATCGGTGCACAGCCATTTTTAGATATATCCAGAGATGTTCAATTAGGTTCAAGTCTGGGCTCTGGCTGGGCCACTCAAGGACATTACATTTTCCCAAAGCCTCTCCTGTTATCTTGGCTGTGTGCTTAGAGTCGTTGTCCTGTTGGAAGGTAAAATTTTGACCCAGTCTGAGGTCCAGAGCACTCTGTAGCAGGTTAACATCAAAGATGTCTCTGTACATCATTGCAGTCATCTTTTCCTTGACCCTGTCTAGTGTCCCAGTTCCTGCTGCAGAAAACATCACAGCATGATGCTTTCACCACCATGTTTCACTGTAGGAATGGAATTGGCTATGTGATGAACAGTGTCTGGTTTCCTCCAGACATAATGCTTGGCATTCAGTCAAAAAAGTTCAATCTTTTTGTTTCTAATGGTTTGAGAGTTCTTTGGGTGCCTTTTGGCAAACTCCAGATGGGCTGCCATGTGCCTTTTACTGAGGAACGGCTTCCATCTGGCCACTCTACCATACAGGCCAGATTGGTGTAAAAAAAAAAAGTGAATACTTTCCAGATGCACTGTAATTAAAAGTCTTTAATTTTTTGAAAGAGATGGGTTTGGATTCAAGTTTTTGCCAGGACAGAAAGGAGTCTGGATGTTTTTCTTCCATGCATCTTGAGAGATGGTGGGTCAAGCTTGATGTACTTGGAATACAAAGAGCTCTTGATACAGACTGAGTTTTGACAATTGCCATCAGATACAAACTCCATTTTTGGCTTTGTAGGTCAGCATCAAAGTTTTGAATCTAATGTTCAGCTACAGGATGCCAGTGAGAAAAACACAGTAGAGGAGTTACATGGCTAAACTTGAGAACATTAAAGATGAGCGGTGCCACCATATTCAGTTGTAAGGGCCTGGTCATACACGTAGGAAGAACAGCCAGAAAGGAGCTGCAGTAGTCAACTCTTGAAATGACAAGAAAATGAATGAGCACCTGAGTGGCCTCTCTAGATAGAAATGGTTGAACTCTCATGGCATAATGGATAAATCTGCATAACTAAGTCAAAACATTTGCAAAACACATATAGAATGATAACTGGTCATCATACTGATATACTTTAAAAACAGCTTAAAATTAAATGTGAAAGCACAAATAGCTGCTTGATTTACAGGCTAAAACACAATGGATTTTGTATGCTAACTTGCAGCAGTGGTGTTTTTCGATTTTTTATTTTTTTGTTTTTATATTTATTTTTTCCTTTTTTCTGTGAATAATATACATAACAATAAGTCCCCTAAAGCAGTGTTTTTTCTTGTCATCAAGCATTAATTTTACTCATTTTACCCTCATTTCCAGATTTTCCTAAAATAGTTGCTGCATTTAACATCAAATGGCTTTTGTAAGTGGGGATGGGTGACAAAGTCAAAACTGTTACATAACAGTTTGAGGATTTATTTTACATTGGTATTAGTTTAGAAAGGAAACACAATATTTCTTGGTTTGTCACCTCCATCTAAAGAACCCTCATTATTTAAATGTGCATGGTAAATACACTATATATATATATATATATATATATATATATATATATATATATATATAGCTTGGAATGTAGCATATGTAGCATCTAATGTGGAGTGGTGGAGTGTAGAAGTGGTTGTAGAAGCTAGAGCAAAGGGTAGAAGTTGGTGCAACAACTAGTGTGGAGTGTAGAAATGAGTATAGCAGCTACTGTGGAATGTAGAAGCTTGTGTGAAGGGTAGAAGTGAGTGTAGCCACTAGTGTAGTGTGTAGAAGTGAGTGTAGCAGCTAGTGTTTAGTGGTGGAATGTAGAAGTGGGTGTAGATGCTAGTGCAAATGGTAGAAGTTAGTGTGGAGGGTAGAAGTGAGCATAGCTGCTAGTGTGGAGTGTAAAAGTGAGTGTAGTCACTAGTGTGGAGTGTAGAAGTTTCTGTGGAGTGTAGANATATATATATATATATATATATATATATATACCTTTAATCTTTAATTTACATATGCAGAACTACCATAGTTAACATAGTATTCATTTACAAGCATATGGAGATATAAACATGCATCTTTATCCATCTTTATACATCTTTATCACCCTCAATTAGACCATTTTTATTATTCTATTATAAAGAAAGCAATGGATTTCTTCTAAATAAGCAAAGCAGTTTTATAGAAAATCCAGATACTCTTTACTGGGCCACTCTGGCTACCACAGCACAGATGAGGCAGAGACTGACTGTGTTATATTGTGGTCTGTACTCATCCACAGGTATATCTGCATTATATAATAACTCCTGAAGCTTTCCAAGAAGAACAAGACTAAACCTTGATAGTGAGTGTTTCATTAACCAAAAAAGGTGAAGGCATTCTGTTAGAATGACATGTAATACCATGCCTCAGTAGCAAAAATCTTGGGCATTCTGAATAAGTTGCTGGATAAAAATTAACCAGTTGAATTCAGCATAATTGATCCAGCACAAGTTGCCTTAAACCAGCAAGATTGATTTACCAGTTTGACCCATGTGCTGGGTTGTGTGTTTTCACTCAAAAATCTTTAAAAATTGACTGGATTTAAAATCTAATATAAAAATCTAAAATAATTTTGTCTTTTGTAGAAAATCTGGTTACCAAGCTCAAAGATCAGCTACCGTATGTAACTCCATTGGCTAAACCTGACAAACAGAAATATTAATATAACTTGTAACTATACTAATAAACATGTACAAATAAACAAACAAACAAAAAAAACCCACAACTTTAACTAGTGTTTTTTGAAAGGGTGAACAAAAATAAGTCATACAATTTTAGCTAAAATTGTGTTGAAAAACAATTCAGAGATCATTTCTATGCATGTGCACATACTCCTTCCTAGCAGTCACTTTCTATTCTCCACTGGCATTAGCATGCGTCCAGTGTTGAGTGAGCATGTTAGAAAGGGGGAGAGCTGCCCAGCCATCCCCCTCCTACTACCCCAATCTCCAGTCTGACTTCATTCACGCTCCGCCACCACACTCATTCAGCCATTGACTCTCCCAGCAGCAGCAGCAACACACACACACACACACACACACACACACACACACACACACACACACACACACACCTCTATCTGGGTCAGAATCCTCAGAGCCAGCTATCTATTAATATTATTAAAAATGCATCACATGATGCAAAGGCCTGGCTTTCAGCTCTGTGAATCTGCAGCGATTTTTGTTGCCATATCTCACCCCAAAACTCCTATAAGCCTCTATAATAAGACTCAAAGTAAGACTTTTATTATACCCCAGCACATATCCTGGAAGGCTTTGTGAACTCCCCTCCTTGCATGCTCTGTCTTTTCTCACATTTGATGTTGTGTAAAGCATCTGAAGTGATGTGATCCCATGATCACAAGATATGTCATTACTGGCAGTCTTTAAGAGTGCAAAGGCTCGTGCATTCATTGAGGTTTTTCATCTTGAGGGCTCCATCTACTCGCATTAAAACCTGAACCTTTGAAATGGCATCCTGTCTAAGAAATGCAGCAAAAATGGAATCAGTAGCAGAACAATGCAGGTTTCCCTCTACATGTAAATCTGTTGTGAAAATGACGTTAATATACTATAAAATACTATAAAATATCAAGTCAAGTTAGTATAAAAGCTGCCAAACTTTTCTTCCACTAGAGTTATGGTTTAATTGCTTCAGTTTTACATTTTTATATGGTATTGACAACTGGTCTCCAAAATGTTTGAAAGTATTAAAGGATTTCGGCAACTGTCTAACCATATGCACAATGATTGAAAAGGATTTTTATTTAGCCTTGGTGCAAGACATGTCTGCAATAAATGAAATGAAAAGTGTATGCTAAGAATTCACAATATAGTGAGCTCAAAATGTAATGGTGTAATGATGACCTGACATATTTATAGTTGTGTGAAAGAAATTTGCAGTTTGTAAAGATCAAAGTGGTATGATATATACTCTTAAAATAAAAATTCTAAAATTCTGTGTCCGGCACCATGCTGCACCTTTGGCACATGTAGCCATGCAAATGCATTGTCCTTCATACATACAGTGCATCGGGAAAGTATTTACAATGCTTCACTTTTTGCACATTTGCTTAGCACACCTGCTTTTGGGATGTTTCTCCCATTCTTTTTGCAGAACCCCTCAAGCTTCATCAATTGTGTGGGGAACATCAGTGCATAGAGATGTTCAATCAGGCTCAGGTCTGGGCTCTGGCTGGGTCACTCAAGGACACTCATAGATTTGTCCCGAAGCCAAGCCTTTGTTATCTTGGCTGTGTGCTTAGGTTCGTTGTCCTGTTGGAAGATAAACCTTCATTCCAGTCTGAGGTCTAGAGTGCTCTGGAGCAGGTTATCATCAGGGATGTCTCTGTACATAACTGCAGTCATCTTTTCCTCTCCCAGTTCCTACTGCAGAAAAACATCTCCACAGCATGATGCTGCCACCACCATGCTTCACTGTACGAATGGTATTGGCTAGGTGATGAGCAGTGCCTCCTTTCCTCCAGACATAATGCTTGGCATTCAGTCACAAATGTTCAATCTTTGTGTTTCTCATTGTATTTTGGCAAACTCCAGAAGGGCTGTCACGTGCCTTTCCTTGAGAAGTTCTGTCTGGCCACTCTTATCATACAGACCTGATTGGTGGAGTGCTGCAGAAATGGGTGTCCTTCTGGAAGGTTCTCCTGTGACCATATGGGTTTTTGGTCACCTCCCTAACTAAGGCCCTTCTTCCATGATCATTCAGCAGCCAGCGCTATGAAGAGTCCTGGTTGCTGCAAACTTCTTCCATATTACGGATTATGGAGGCCACTGTGCTCACTGGGACCTTCAACGCAGCATAAATATTTCCATACCTTTTCCCAGATCTGTGTATTGATACAATCCTCTCTCAGAGGTCTACAGACAATTCCTTAGACTTCATGGCTTGGTTTATTCTCTGAAATGCACTGTCTACTTTGGGACCTTATTTAAACAAGTGCATGTCAAATCCTATCAAATCAATGGAATTTACAACAGGTGTCCAATCAGGCTGTAGAAACATCTGAAGAATGATCAGTGGAAACAAGAACTCTACTTAGTCTGTGTCTATAGCAGAAGAGCTAACTTTGAAGATAATGTCTTACCTGACAGCCTCACAAGACCTCAACATGTCCTTTTCCCAGGATTTTCATAATCAAGCCTTTTTTACTGGGCAAGTGTGTTCTGGTTTCCTCTCCACAAAAAGGATAAGAGCAGATGTTTGGACATTTGGGTGGACGTTTTTAATTCACTGCCTTCAAGTGTAGATGCAGATTCTGGCTACTGCACTTGAGCAGATGTCCACATTGATTGGATCTTTATCTTAATGGACGGGACTTCATTGAGTCAATTGGTTCTTTTTTGAAGGCTTTATTCAGCTGATAGGTTGTTACGTGAATGTAAACACATTGGACTGTTTCCATAAGTCAGGGTTCATGGCCAAATAATGGTTAAGTAAAGTAAAACGTTATCTGTGAGAGGTGAAAGAAAGTGAATATTTATGAATATTAGATAATGTGAAGGGGAAATTTTTCTATCAATGGGAAAACAGACCTGAGTGAGCACCCTGTTTTAATTAAGGAACAGGCATCTATTAGTGTCTGATCTTCACAACACTTTTTTGTGGAAATGCATTATATCATAAACAAATCATACTTTGTAAGACCTCAGAAGACCCCCCCCCGGAGTGGTCAAACAGCAAACATCTCACTAACAGAAAAGCATTAAATAGTTTGGGAGGTCACGAGGGGATGCCATGGTAATGTCAATGCTAAATGCCTTTCTCACATTGGCGAATGTTAATGTTCATGGGTGCGACACCAAGAGAACACTGAACAACAATGGTGTTTATGGCAAGGTTGCCAGGAGAAAGCTGTTGCTCTCATGCAACAAATGTGTAACTAGATGTAAGGAACCCATAGGTTTGGAATTATTTGCAGATTAAAACTTTCAGACCAAAAATTGTACAATTATACAACAAAACCGAGCTTTCTAAACACTGGACCCTTTCTATTTATTAGTCATTCAATGTAATGCTAAATCCTAAAATAATATTATTGAACTTCCCTCAAGAAATATAACTCAAATATTTCTGATGTTTTAGGAGGATGTTTGAAAGTTCTGGAAGTCTGAAGTCATTTAGCCTTCAAGAAAGTTGCAAGAAGGGAAGCATTTCACAGCTTCTATGCAATCTTTTCTATACTGTATGCCAACGTGACCAACATGATATTTTCATGTGACGGAGTCTTCAATTCCATCAAATAAACCATTATATAAGTGCAGCTTTAGTGCAGAAAATTATGTCGCTCATGTTCAGTAGCTAAGTAAGCATTCTTGAGAGTTTTACTGCATAAAATTTCTTAGCTAAGGAGCAAACAACCATTCACAAAAGAGCTAAGACTTTGGATGGCTGTAGATTGTATGTATTCAAAACAAACCAGGACAGAGTCTTTAGGTAGTGCTGTGCCCTGCTGACCCTATGTGCACTCTGGTGGGCCGGAAAGGTATTCATTTGCTGAAAGTAATGCAAATGACTGGTTGATAGGCCATAAACAAAACAATATTACATGTGATTAGTTGCACATTAAATGAGACTGTGATTTTGTAATTGGCCTTTCCCTTTCTGCCCTCTTTCTCCATTTAGAGTTTTTGCTTAGGATTGGCTGAGTCACTCCCTCTACTGTGTTCTGTGCTTTGATTGGTGCAGCACACTGTCCTAATTGGCAATTAACAGTGCTCACAAAGCAATCAAGCCAGGCAGATGCGAAGCATGAAAATGAGCTTGTGTATAATTTACCAAGCTTAACTTGGAATCTGTTTAGGAGAAGAAAAGTTATAATGAGCTCAGTGACACGACAGTTCTTCATTCTTGTAAGCAGCTTGATGGGCTCTTGGCATGGATGGAGATTGTATCTGTACTGGCAGTGATTCTAACTGCTGTCTAGGGTGATAGGCAGTCATACCCTAAATATAAAGCTGGGAGTATCAACTCCATTAATGTGTTTCTAAGTGATAGATGCACATTAACGTGGAAGAATGTTTATTTACACTAGTGAGGTTCTGCTACCCAAGTGAGGCCTGTGTTTTTCTCATCATATTTTTAGAACATACATAGTTCTTTGAAGTTATTTTTAATTGCATTGCCTGGACTGATGATAATGAAGCAACAGTCATTAAACACAAACATTAGCTGTGTTTGCTCCTGATAGAGTTTCTAATAACAATGTGTGCAGAGCATCACAGTGCTAAAGTTAGACAACTTACTATGCTCCTCCAGTCACACTTCTAATTGGACTAAGGTCTTGCATAAAAGGATAATGTACACAAAGATTTAGATAGAAAACAACATTGTTACAATGATATATATATATATATATATATATATATATATATATATATATATATATATATATAGTGTGTGTGTGTGTGCAGAATTATTAGGCACATATTTGAGAGGATTCTGCTTATTATTAAACAACAACTATGTTCCCAATCAATCCAAAAGACTCATAAATATCAAAGGTTAATATTTTTGGAAGTTGGAATGGGGTTTTTCTTTTTAGATTTGATGGATCTTAGGAGGATATGTTTGTGCAGGTAACTATGACTGTGCAGAATTATTAGGCAACTTAATAAAAACCAAATATATACCCATCTCACTTGTTTATTTTCACCAGGTAAATCAATATTACAACACAAAATTTTGAAATTTCTGACATTGAAAAACAAAAACAAAAACAAATCAGTGACCAATATAGCCACCTTTCTTTATGATGACACTCAAAAGCCTTCCATCCATAGATTCTGTCAGGTGTTTGATCTGTTTACGATCAACATTGTGTGCAGCCACAACTGCCTCCCACACACTGCTCAGATAGGTGTACTGTTTTTTATGAGGGACTTAAAGTTCTCTATGGGGTTCAGGTCTAGTGAACAAGGGGGACATGTCATTATTTTTTTTTATTTTAGACCGTTACTGGCCATCCATGCTGTGGAGTTCTTGGATGCTTGTGATGGAGCAATGTTCTGCATGAAAACCATGTTTTTCTTGAACGATACTTACTTCTTCCTGCAGCACTGCTTGAAGAAGGTGTCTTCCAGAAACTGACAGTAGGTCTGGGAGTTGAGCTTCCCTCCATCCTCAACCCGAAAAGGTCCCACAAGTTCATCTTTGATGATAACAGCCAATACCAGTACCCCACCTCCACCTTGCGTCGGAGTGGAGCTCTCTGCCCTTTAATGATCCAGCCTTGGGCCCATCCATCTGGCCCATCAAGAGTCACTCTCATTTCACCAGTCCATAAAACCTTGGAAAAATCAGTCTTAAGATATTTCTTGGCCCAGTCTTGACATTTTATCTTAGGTTTCTTGTTCAAAGGTGGTTGTTTTTCAGCCTTCCTTAACTTGGCCATGTCCCCGAGTATCGCACACCTTGTGCTTTTTGATACTCCAGTAATGTTGCAGCTCTGAAATATGGCAAAACTAGTGGCAAATGGCATCCTAGCTTCACGCTTGATTTTCCTCAATTCATGGGCAGTTATTTTGTGCCTTTTTTTTTTTTCAACACGCTTCTTGCGACCCTGTTGGCTATTTGCCATGAAACGCTCGATTGTTCGGTGATGACGCTTTCAAAGTTTGGCAATTTCAAGACTGCTGCATCCCTCTGCAAGACATTTCACAAATTTTGACTTTTCAGAGTTCGTCAAATCTCTCTTCTGTTTTGCCAAAGGAATATATGTACAAAACTAACACACACACAGTATATGCAGCAGCAGAGTATATGTTAATTAGCGTAGCCGTGAACACTTCAACATGCAATTGGATGGGGTGCTGTTTCTTCACACTGTCTGCCACCTTTTCCTAAAAGTCCATGGAATTTAGCTAAAGAATTTACAGTCCCAATCCTAGTTCTCTAAACTGTAGAAACTAAGCTTTTCTCAACAAATGTATTCTATTCCTTTTTCTGTAGCAAATTCCTCTTTTCGGCACTCTTTTCTGTTCTCCAACCGCAGTATGCTGTGTACATAAGACCTGAAATTAAAGTTAATTGTGTAGTCATCACTCAGCACTTATTAGATACGATTTTTATACCTGATATGATGTCATTTTGAGTAAATTGCTTCAGCTTCTTTTGGCAACACTCATCTGTCAATCTGCTCAGATCCCAGAGGGGATTTTAAAAATGCAGATTTCATACACCAAATGTCAAATGGAATGGCAATGTATTGATAAATTGTCACGTAAATAAAGAAGCCCTCACTTCCTTTTACCTTTAAGCTACTGAAAGCAGCAGCAGCACTCAGCAATCAATCTTATGAAAGAGTTGTATGTGCTTATGGCTCATGCAATTCTGTTTCTTCAGTGGAAAATAAGGGAAAGTGTGAAGAACACACAAGCAACTCGCAAACCTGCCACAGTAATCACATGCTGCCTTATGTCAGAGTGGCCACAAATTTCATTTCCCATTTCCTTTCGCCTTTCCCTTCTTCAAATGTCCATGTCAAGATACCAATTTTAACTTCAAATGCTCTTTCTTGGCCACAGGAACACGAAAGGAATGAAATTAGAGAAGGAAGCAGAGTCTGTCTCTAATGACAGAAAATCTCTCCCTAACCCTGGAGGCTCTGCTCTAGCTTAGAACATTTCAGCAACAGTGCCCCCGCAAGAGTCTTTTCTTTGTGGCTTAAAAGTGATGTGTGTAATCAACCCTGATTACTTTCAGGAAGGGCATCAGCCACTTCCATACCTGGAAGACTCTGACTGAAGGCCAACTGTAGCATCAACAATCCAAAAACAGCTGTTCTGTTTCAGTTAGATTGCACATGTGAACCACTGAGCTAGAATATTTTAGAGAAAAGCAGTTCACCAAATCATTAATCAACCCATCCTCATCAAATTTATAGAAATAAAGAACTCCTATTTGCTAGTTCAGTGGGGTTTAGGAGTTTAAGAGACTAAAGACCATTTTGGATTTTCGACAGTCCCATTGGCCTACTGATAAGGAGTGATTGCCAGCCATTACTATTATTAATGATTCCAGCACTACCAACAGTGCTAGGGTAATTTCTTACTCTGAAATCCACTGAAATGAATCTGTAAAGTACAAGGTTAAACCCAGTCTTTTTTTTTTTTTTTTTTTTTTAAGAAATATCCAATGTCGTTATCTATGCATTTACTCTGAACGCAGCACAGTCTTTTATGCTGATAAAAATAAAGAAGCCAGTCAGTAGAAACAGTTCAGAACCTGTGTCTCAAAATAAAATCTTTATGAATAAAACAGAGCTGTTCCTGAATAATAAAAGAGAAGAGTTTGGTCTGTTTAGATGAGGTTGGAGCACACAGATCTCCACAGAAAACTTTTATATCACCAGGACTAGATGATTTGACAAATTGCTCAATGGCAGTGGTGGAAAGTTTTTGTTTGAAAAGTACTATCTCTGCTTACTCTGTACTGTTATTCCCTATTGAAACAGTCAGTTGCCACCAGGAATGACCTGGCCCTCAGAAGGACAGGGACTTTAAAGTATTCAACCAACACCTGCTGCACAGTAGCTTCTGATATAGTCTCATTAAAAAATGTATGGAGACCTCGCAAGATAGATGGCTGGTATAAACCGAGGCATAGGAGGGCACATATTGTATCTAGACATGCTAGTGGCTCACTGTAAGCTCGGTTTGTGGTCACTGGCTAATTCTCGAATGAAAAAAACATCATGACAACTGGGAAATGTAAATCATGAGAGAGAGAGAGAGAGAGAGAGAGAGAGAGAGAGAGAGAGAGAGAGAGAGAGGGGCAAACATGACAGATATGTGACAATAGACCCCTACCCGATGCATAGCACTGGGGTTCATCGGTTTGAAGAGCTAGACTGAGCACAGTTCTGGAGGCCGACAGAGGAATAGACTGTCTGTTAGTCAACCCTGAGAAATATGCGGAGGGGAACTGGCACTGCCATAGACATTGAGGCATGGACAGTTGGCACAGCCATAGACATCAAAGAAAGATAGGAAACAGCCCCTCCATTCTCATTTTCACAAAGACAGATCAGTAAACATGTAGTGGAAGTCTTGTTTGACATTAACTGGGATTTAATTCAATTCATTTGTGATTCAAAAGTCAGATGTCCTCTTGACTTTATTATGTTGACGTTATCCAGCATCCTGGTGCCATCCTTCTATTCTCCACAAAGAGAAAAACAACACAAATGCAAACATTTTTCATAGAATTAAATATTACTGGAGCTGTAGTTTCTCTTCATTCTCCTCATCATTTTGAGGACATCTTAGTCTGTCGACCAAGCAAACAGAAACACTTCAGAACAGAAGCACAGCTAACGGCTCTCTGGAGGATCATTCACCCTCATCAGGGAATGTGGAGTTTCTTGGGGAATCTACAGTCAAACAGATGGTCCACAGCAATAACTAGCACTGGCTCAGACTTCTCTTTATTAACCTCCTCCATTCCTGAGCTCAGAGGAGATGGCTGAGTGGAGAGTCAGCAGAGAAACTGTTAGAATGAATGCCAAAGGGAGCAGAGAAACAGCTCTAGAGCCTTAAAGGCTCCACAGATTCACACTTAAATTAATAAAACAATCTGTTTTGTGGAGATAATGCAAATTAAAAGAAGCACAAGGAGCCAGACTGTAGCCTCTTCTCAAAACCCCCTTCTTCAAGGACTGTTTGTGTGTTTGAGTATCAGAAGCTTCATGTATATTTTTATACATTTATATTTAGTAGCATGTGTTGCTGTTCGAACTTGTTGTCACAGTACCTCCTTCACTACAAAGGATGCCCTCATTTCATTCTGTATTTTTAGTGCACAGGTTTTAAAAAACTTTTGAAATGAAATGACGGTTTTCCCAGCTTTTACTCACCCGTTATTCTCCAGTGAAACATTTAAAAACAGACTTAAATGCACTTAGCATTTTAACTCCCTCGGGCCTTACATGGCATAGATGCATTGAAACATCTCCTCTAGCATTGTTTTTAAATATTTCTGACTTGTAGGTCTTTAAAAGAAGTTGAATCATTTTTAATAATACAGATTCTCGACTTTTAACTGATACCATATTTGAATTGCAATATAAATTGCAAACAAGTATAAATTATATACCCAAATGTTTGTGAATACCCCTTCTACTGGATGCAGCTAATATAAGTTGCATCCATTGCTGTCACAAGCGTGTGTAGTCCCTGTAAAGAATTGGTAATAAAGGATTGGTAATTTTTTTGGTAAAGATTTTTTTTTTACTATTTACTGTTGAAATCTTTTCAACATTTTTCTTAGCATTCTTTTATCTTATTTTTTTACTTAGATTTGTATACACACATACATACATACATACATATATGCAGACGCATGTCCATGTATCCTGGAGAATGAACAATGATTGCAATCAGTCCTTTTTACCATGCTTATAATAAAGCAATCAGCATCTACTGGTGTATGCTAGAAGTACAACCAAGCACAATTGTTTCTTTTCACACAAACCAACGAATATCAAAAGAATATCAACATTTCTCAGCAGCTTAATAATAAAAATCTATTTCTGTAAGATAAGGTGATTCAGAGAAACACATGAGCATAGCTGTCTCATAAATGCTCTGTAACATGCACCTTTGGGAGAGCAGAGGAATGAGCCTTCCACATTAGGTGTATATTTAGAAGGACAGTGAAATGTGCCACAATTTGAAGAAGCCTGAGGTTCCACTTCAGACGTTCAACTGAGCTGCTGTAAGACGAGTGACACATTCATGATGTATGTGGGACATGGGATGATTCATGACCTGGGAAAAAAAAAAAAACATGATATGTTAAATTCAGAAAATTAAAAGGAACTCTGTCTAAAACAAGCCAAGTTTATATTTAAGTTACATTTAAATAATTAACAAATGGGAATGTAAATAGGAATGCCAAAATCTCAAAATGCCACTGTAGAGCAATGTGAAATATATGTAATATTTCAATGTTTTCCGAATTTCTTCTGCTTTGCATATTTGTCACATTCAAATTATCCAACTTATTTTAATGTAGGACATACATTATAAGAACTGCAGGCCTTACCCACCTTGTTTAAGGTCATTGTAGACCTACAAGTTATCACAAACATTTCACTGTAAGAAAGAAACAGGGTAGGGGCAAATACATTTCCACAGCTCTGTACATGTTATGATAGAGTAACAGACAGTAAAGGACTTAATAGAGTGATGTTCATTGGTCTGAAGTGTGGGAGTGATATCTGATCTAATCAGGCTTATGAGAACCTATGTGTTTTACAGCAAACCAGCTTTCCACCAGTTTTAGTGGAAGGGAGGTTACGTCACAAAATGCGTCATCACCAGAGGCTATTGCCAGTATTAGTAAATGGAAATGACAAGATGGTGGAGTGTATAGACTACCTGTGAGCATTTGTGCTGTTATAGATGTGTGTTTTTCCAAAAAGCAATGTGTGAGAGAAATAGTATGTCATTGCTCATTGCTCCTGTACAACTAGACACCCACAGCAGTACGCACTGGAAGCCGACTAATCTTTGGTCTCCACTGCAAAGGATTTGAAACCTTTTTTTGTTGGTGGAAATGCTCTGAGTGGTTCACAATTAGGCTCACGAATCAAGCATTGTTGGAGAAGGGCCCTCTGTCACTTAATCAGCAAATTAACCAAATTTAATTGATAATGACATTGAGCTCTTTTGAACATAGGCAGGCCTAAATGCAGGAAAACCTCCTGAAAGTAGTGCTGATAGTCATACTGATGTTTACTAGCAGAGTTCCATGGATACCACAAAGCCATTAAGAAGAGCACTGCACCATGATTAAAAAGGGAACATAGAATAAATAAGGAAAAACCCATCCATCCATTTTGTGAACCGCTTATTCCTGAATAGGGTCACAGGTGACCCGGTGCCCAGCCAGCAACTCTGAGCGCAAGGGCAGATATCAACCCTAGACAGGGCACTAATCCATCGTAGGGCACACACACACTAAGGGCCACTTTAGAGTCACCAGTTCACCTATCATGCATGTCTGTGGACTGTGGGGGAAACCGGAGGAAACCCACATGAACACGGGTAGAACATGCAAACTCAACACAGAAACTTCCCAGGTCGTCCCACCCAGGGATCGAAACCAGGTCCTTCTTGTTGTGAGGCAACAGCGCGATCCACTGCGCCACCATGCCGCCCATAAGGAAAAACATATACTGAAATATGTTAAAATATATTCAGAATTGGTTAAACAGTCTGGAAACTGGTAACATTAAAAATATGTTGTACAGCATTATTGAAGTGTGTGAATCATATCCACAAACTGAGAACCATACAAGCTGTGTTGAAATTATCTAGAAAGTCACCAAAAAGTTTGCAGAACACTCAGTGCACAGCGGGTACAAAGGATGATAAGAAATGAAATTACTGTTTTTGAGTGGCCTTGGACCCAACAGAGATGCTGTGGCAGGGACTCAAATGAGTTGTTCATGCTTGAGAACCTACCAATATATCTGAATTAAAGCAGTTCTGCAAAGAAGACTGGGGTAAAAATCCCCCATAACAATGTGAAAAGCTGATATAGAATTCTATGAAATGTTTGTTGCTGTTATTGTTGTTAAAGGTCATGCAACAAGTTATTAATTTTAAGGGGAATTACCTTTTCACAAGGGTGAGCCACATGTTGGAGAACTTTGCTTCAAAAATAAATTAAACTATAACTTACAAAATATGTTTTGTGTTTAATAAGATTTTTTGTTTAACATCTATTATGACTGCAACCACTAAAAGTAAATTGAGAAAAGCAATATATTTCTCAAAGTTACTGACAAGAGTGATGAATTCACTCAGCTATTTTAAGTTGCACCTATTGCTGACAGAGATGTGTAAATGCACACACAGCTTGCTAAGTCCCTATAGAGCAGCATTGCCACTAGAAAATGACTCTCTGGAGCTGATAAACATGAACCTATTGGCAACAGGCCTAATGCCAGACATGAGATAAAAGAAAGTAAAGCCCACCAACTTTGAGCTGTGGAGCAGTGGACCTGTATTCTCTGGTGATGATGCTCCATCCATTACTTGTTGGATGATGTAGGGAGTTGGGATGAGATGCTATCACAAATGCTTTTTTCTATCAGATTCTCACAGCAATGCTCAATAATCTAGTAGAAAGCTTTCCCTTGACATTAGAACGTCACAGAGCAGGTGTCCCAATAGTTTTGTCCATAACTCTTTATGACACTCTGTACTCAGATATCACATCTCCAACAGAGTTATTGAAACCTATTGTTTTGCAATTTAAATAATGTAGCTCCAGAGATAGTTTTGTAAAAGAGATGTGTTAAAATGATGATTGAATTATTGTTTCTGTATATAAAAAGATTTGTGTGAAGAACCTTTAAAAGCTAGCATTTTTATTGTATGTTAAAAATATATATCAATTACAGCTTTACCCTGGAAATTCTTTACTCTCCTTCAAATTAAACCTTGATGAAATTCATCCATTACTTCTTAGAACCAAAAGCAATTAAGCCAGCTTGTTTTATAAGCAATTACTGAAAATAAGAGAATGGTACTCTCTGTGTCTAAAGAGAGATAAGTTAAGTGGATTTATGATTTTTTTTTTTTTTTTTTTTGTTATTGTTGTTGTTGTATTGATCTTCTTAATTGCAGTGTCTTGGCTAAAACATGGAACAGTGAAGTGTAGCTCAACAGCAACAGCACCATAAAATTCATTTAAAAAGAATGTTAAAGAATGCCCAAGCCTTATATATATGTGTGTGACAACAAAACATACAATTACACCAGCTGTCATAGATCATCACTGCTAGGTCAGTTAGCTCAGTATTTCCTGTTTGTAAGTTCAAACCTTGCAGTGGTGATCCTGATAAGTGCAATGGGTTTTTGTTAAGTGTTGCATGTTTTTTTTAGTAATTTTCCTCCCAGCACGGATCAATCCAAGCCTGAATTTCTGGTCTTATGTCTCACCGGTAAAGCACTGGAATGGGCAATGGCCATGTGGGGCACCAGGACTTTTGAACAGGTCATGGACAAATTGAAGACTGTTATTAACCATGCCACAGCAGGCCAGTCTATCAATGATTTTGCTGGTGCTCAGACAGTGTGACTGTTCAGTGGACACTTATGCCTTCTAGTTTCGCACTGTAGTGGCAGGTAGTGGGTGGAATGAATCTGTACTAAAAAAATGTTTTCTGCCATGAAGTATTGACTGAGTTAGCATGTTGAGACTGTGAACTCACCTAGATGGTTTCATTACCATGTCCATCTGCCTGGATCAGCTGCTGAGTAAAAGACCAAAGGAGCGAGGCAAGCAGTCCGTCTCAGCTGCATTCACGGTCCAGTCTGTGTTTTCCACCTCAGCGGTTGTGACTAAGCCTCTGCCTGAACCCATGCAGTGCAATACATTTCACCTGTCCAGGGAAGATTGTCTTCGTACTGTGACTCTGATCACATTAAGCGTGATTGTGGAAAATGTCCGTAGCGAGTTAACTCTAGAAATCACTTCCACATTTAGTGTAGGAGCCCCACTATTCTTTAGCTTTCACGTGATATGGGATCAGAAGACCCATCAGAGTATGATATTAATGCCACAACACCAGACATAGGTTCTCACCTGGGCTTGTGAGGTTGCAAACTGGGCCCTTGACATGTGGCATGTGGCATGGCCCGATGAATCATGGGTACTAATTGTTTTGGACTGATTTTCAGGAATCTGCTTGGAGACTGTACTGTAGCTTAATTCAGATGAGTTCTGCTGTTTCTGTGGTGCTCATGTAGCACAGCAGCAGACAGAGCTCAGCTAGGCTCCATACTGAGACCCAAAGGCGCAGCAGAGTTCCTCTCAACTTTACTTCAAAAACTGAAAAAGGAGAAATAAGAGACAAAAATGTCATTTGTAATTTATTACAGTTAATGAGTACTTATTTGTATTAGTAGTTTTAGTTTTGTCTTGATAATAGTTAATTGATGAATTAAATTCATTAATAATGTTTTGTTAATTAACACAGAAGCATAACAAAAACTATCTGAAATTAATTACTGAAAATTTCTTCAAAGTTCAACACAGTTTAAAACATGCTTTGCTGTTCTTAAGCAGCCATTGGAGACGGATGGTGGACTGAAAAATGGTTCTAGATCTCATTGCTGTTGACTGACTATATTTGACACTATTTTGAATTATAATTGTGTTTTTGTATATAAGGCTGTAGTCTGCAAAGTCTTCAAGGTGCACAATGAAATTTAAGTACACTATATGGACAAAGGTATTGGGACACCTGCTCATTCATTGTTTCTTCTGAAATCAAGTTTATTAAATTATCTCCTTTTGTTGGACTCTCTCCACAGCCCAACAAAGTCTTTCTTCAAGATTCATTGTCCTCCCAACTCATCTCTGCTTCACACTTCAATGTTCTATTCTACTTGCAGTACCTTTCTAATTGGGATAACCAAACTATGTATGCAGTTGCACATCTGTGTCAGCAATAGATGCAGCCTAGTAGAAGTCGTAGAATGCATTCACCAGAAGTGGTGCCCACAAACATTTGGACATATATTGTATATACAAAATTAATCATAGTGTCTGTAATTGTTTTTCCTTGTATTCCGTGACTACTTCTCTGAGCTTAATTACCTCGCTGTCTGATTGATTAATATGAACATATATGTAATAAACCCGATTACCTCTTTTCTAACCAAGGCTATTGATGATGATAACAATGATTATGTAACTGATGATGATGATGATGATGATGATGATGATGATTGAAGTTCCCTTATATACAGACTATAGTTAACCCTATTTTTTACTATAACAGTTTATCCATCATCAGCTCAGTCTTAATACATTCTATCTCAATAAGACACTCTTATTGAACACTGAAGGAAAAAGATATGGGCTGCTCCAGGCAAGGAAAATATTATATATTAGAAAAATATGAAGAGGAAGAAGAGAAGGTATGTGTTATTTTACCCATGTCTTCCAAAAGTGCCAATTATGAACATTATGTATGTAGTGAATCTTCATTATCAGTTTTTATACAAAAACAAAGCCTTTTATCCTTCAATAATACAATCTAAGTATGTATTTCAAGGTTTAAAGCAGTTTTTAAGGGTAAGAACAGTAACACACTGTGCTTTTGCAAAATGCTTGTGCAGCATATACAATATTCCAGTCTGGTCAGTTCACAGGTTCCACTCTGGAAAAGCAGATTGTCTTTCAACTTGTCTCATCACCAAGTTAGCCCCTTGAAAAGCTGGGTGTGTGCACATATTTTAAACAAATGGGGAAAACAGATGGTGCCAGGTCTGTGTTTTTTTTTTAATTGCTGTCATCTTTGAATTGAGCTCATTAGATATCTGAGGATAGTGCTTTGGAGAAATCAGATACTCCACCTGCTCTATCAAGATTTTCATGTTTAACAAATTGAGCATCATGTTCTGTCCACTTGGTCACACTATGGTGCCATGAACTATCGACTGTGTTTTCCCACTGACAAATTAAGACACTGTCAGAAACTACAGTCACCACCATGCTTTATTATCATGTCCACTTTACCTACCTCATGTATCCACCATACAGTGGACAATAACAGACTGTAGCACATCATTAATCAGCCATTTATTCATCATTGAAAAGTTTCTGATCACAGGCCTGTGACTGATTAGATGTTATTTGTGTGCTGGATCATTTTCAGCTCAGAAGTGACATTAGATGTGTGTGTGGCTTTATTAATGCTGCCAAATGTTTTTCATCAGTGTCATCAGTGTCAATACTATGTTGAGAATGGCCCACTGCCTACAATAAAAATATCCATCCAAGATTGATTGCAATATGACCAGTGATGAAAGGCTAGAGGATGGCTAATGTACATTGTGTTTCAGTCTCTAAATACACCAGCAAGGTAGAACATTTTGTAATTGTACTTGAGTGTTTACTGACATGCCAGATTGAATGAAGCATGATAGTGGGTGTTGGATGGATGGGACATTCCATTTCTGAGGTTGTGTTGGCATTTAATATTCCTTAATCCATAGTGTACCATGTGTGTCCCAGGAATACTTCATAGAAGGCATTAACACCTACAATGTATAGTGCAGTGGTCCTGAGTGCAGCATTCTTTAGCTTTCATCTGATATGGGAGCAGAAGATCCACCAGAGTGCCTCTGTTAATGCCTCAACACCAGACACAGCACCAAACCTTGTGAGGTTACTAACTCGGTTCTAGAGGACTAGCAACATGTCCAAAAAGCCATGGCACCAATTGTTTTGGGCTGATGGTGGGGTTCCTGTGTGACACAGGCACCATGAAGCCATGGTCTCCAGATGTCAACAAAGCACTGTGCAGGCTGGTGGTGGTTCCATCAAGCATGCTGGCCAGGGTTCAACCTCAAGCACAGGATAAAACCAAACAACATATACAGGTGTGGGTTTTCCCAAGCCATGCCCTGAGGTAATGCAACTTCATAATCAATTTGCATTTTGCTAACCCATCATTTTTAGCATGTCAGTGCCTAATGTCATTCAATAATTTGACTACATTCTATGATTATAGTACAGCAGTGATTGTCATTGAATGGTTTTACTGTTGTTACTCTTGCTTAGAATGCATAGTCTCATAATGTTTATTCAGGGCAAACAATACCTTATTGAATCATAACCAGCGAGTTCACAGAGGCGAATCTTTAGAACATTGAACAACCCTAGTTTTTCTCAGTGGAATACTACCCATAGTAGGTATCTTTCTTCAGCCTTAAATACAAGAGGCATAAATGGTTCTTAATTGCAACACTGTGAGAACTGGATAGAGAGTTACACAGGACAGAATGGTGCAACTAATTAATTGTTAGAGTTAATGATCTATTTTCTACTCGGTTCAAGCTGAAGTCAGAAGGGGCAGGCTGTTGGCAGCGCCTGGGGTGGAGGATGTAATGGCGAGAATGAGCTTGAGTCTCGGACTTGGCAGCAGCAGGCGCCATGGGTGGGCGGCAGGGAAGTGGACTGATAGGGGACGGGGCAGGGAGGCGGAGGGCATGGTCCTCTTTAGTGAGGCGAATTGCTTTGACCAGTCGAGCTTGGCAGAGACTCACCTCTCTCACCCCAGTCAAGAGGAGGTTTAAATGAAGATGGCTGTGGATGGGGGGAAAGACTAGGATGCTTCTGAACTACAAGAGGAATTTCTGGAGCAGGTTATGAAAAAAAGTGAGAATAACTGAGAGTACCTTTCTTTTATTGCTTTATTTTATTATTTCTCATTTGGCATAGTGACCACGACCACATCAGCTTGTTCATTAATGACAGTGGAAATAACGTATCTAGTCTTCTACTTGCAAGCACTGGTGATTTTAACATCTGCATGTTTGACCAAATCATGCCACCAACTTCAATGGACTGCTATCGAGAAATAATGAATATGCATCACACTTTACTTAGTGGCGACAATTACAATGACTTGTAAGGGTTAATTATTCATCCTTCTGTCTCTCCGCTCAGCCTAGTTATAGCTGTCCTTCTGCTGAGTGCCACAGCTTCACCGGATCTCCAGACCCTGGCATGTCAGCAGACGGTGAAGAGGATGGAAGAAGGCTCAGTGAGCTCCTAGCATATGGTGCACTATGACAGGGATTAAGAGATGCAATGTCCTAGGCTGGCAATGCTGGCCCATGCTGAATTTCTGCCAGACACGCTCAAAGTCCCCTTAGATTAGCTGTTGCAGGCTATTCATAAGAAAGGTTGATCTGGACTTCACCCAGGTGTTATAGATTAGTTACACTGTCCAAAATGTGGACTAACCCATAGGATTTATTATACTGGTTTTGCTATGCTTTAATGTAATTACTTAAGCACATATGGATTACATCAGCATTTGATTTATTTCTGCATTACAAACATTTTCTGTTTGAATGTCCAACAAAAGAAATGTCCAAAACAGACAAATTACACACACACACTTACAGACACACACACACGTGCACCACCAAAAACACCATGTTTGTGTTTCTGCTTTTGGCAACTATGTATTCTAAGGGTTAATATCCCACGCTTTACACTAATACTATACAGACAGTCTTGCTTTCATAATAAAATACAGGCCTATGAATATTTTTTCAAATAATGCAGACTACCTGGCATGCACCCAACATGCTGTATGTTGTGTAAATTACATAACAGCTTAATTTATGCACATCATATAGACTCATTAACAGTTATTACTTTCAGATTTGAAGCTATTCCTGATGATTAATAGCAAGAACCACAGAGATGTATGAGGTATAAGCTCATGACATTTGTTATACTTTTGTGCCTAAGCCTTGTTCAACTCCTCTGCTAATTCACAATTCGTATTGTGTCTCTGTATTGGAAATTAAATGTGGTTAAGCCTAGGAAAACTGGATCTGACAGTAAGCAAGGAGGGTCATGTTTGAAATTGTAAATGCTCTCTCTTCATCATCCAAAGTGGAGTAGTAACAGAAAGAAAGAAACACAAGAATACTGTGGTTCTCTGTTGTGGATAAAAATCCACTCTAGTGAGCTTGAGCAGGACACTCATAAAGCCAATGAACAGCTGAATGTACTGAACAGCAAGAATGACACACCAGTGGCGCAAGGGTAAGCTGACCTACATTTCATCTAAACTAAATTCCTAGATTCAAATCTAAGGAGGTCAGATACTTTTTGATGCATGTTGTGTAATTTTCATTTATTTTATTTCCAGTCAAAACTGTGATATGGTGCAAGTTATTTAATCTGAAAATGGCAGAGCAAATGCAAAGTAAAAGTTTTATGTTTTGTGAATAAATGTTAGCACAGCATAAAATATGAAAATATGTTGTACCATACCAATAGTATTTGTTTGCTGACCAACAGTGATAATGATGGAACCACTGTGTGTATGAGAAGGACAAATTTGATCTGAGAGATCTGAGAGTTAGCAGTTTAGAGGCCTTTCTACATCATGTTGGAACAACAGATGTTTTGGGCATTCCCATAACAGCTCTATCAGAAAATGCAAAGGATTATTTGAAGGACATTTTCACCCTGGCATTTTTTTCCGGAACTGGGAGTGTTTGCACTAAGAGTTCTGTGCATTTGGTCAAGTGTGAGGCTGATTTTGAGCCTGGGAGCATTCCAGAGAACCAATCTTTGGTCCTCCTGAAATCGGTGGTCTGGGGTTTGCTTCAAGCTGGTCTGGGGTCCGCCGCAAGTGAATAAGCTATCTGCTCCCACAGCCCCATGTGGGGTTGCCTGATTGGTTCATTTTGTTATGACTGCTTGAGCTTGTTGTCTGTCTAGCTAACACTCTTCAGAAAAGAGCTTGTTGTTTGAGAGTGTTCCTGCATGGTAAAATGCCATGACTTGAGAAAGCAATGTTCTTGAGGTATGAATGGTTGTATCCAAGAAAAAAAATGAAAAATGACAAATGGATGAACCTACACCCAATCAGATATTAAAGAATGCATGCAGAAAAGTAACATTTGAATATCATTGTTGCTCAATGAAAACTATATCTCCATTTTTGTCTTTTTTTTCCATAATGTGAATCTTGTTGTTCTTTAGCTTGTGTCAGAATTTCAAGATGCATGGACCAATAGGAATAGGAATGTTCTAAAATGACTTTATTAACTCTTATTTTACAATTTCCATGTAAAGTCGCCATTTTGGAGATATTTTTCATTTGAGTACAATGATATGTGTAATCAAATGGAATGTTTCCAATTGAATTTTTCTGTGTTAAAAGCAAACCGTGGATAATGAGCCTTGATACAGTGTAGTATTAATATAATAATAATAATAATATTAATAATAATAATAATAATAATAATAATAATAATAATAAACATTGGAGCTTTGGTTTGTGAAAAATAAGACATTCAATTGCTGTGTTTACATTATTTATGTTTCAAATGCTTATGAGCTGCTGAGTAGTGTTTGGAAGTTCATGACCTACAGTTTTTTTTTCCATAAAATAATAGTTCCAGTGATAACTGTCATTAATGAAAAACATCATTAGCAACAAAAGCCTTTTTATGATTGTATTGACATTTGGTAATAACAAATTATATGCATACACTATACACACACACACTTTGTGTCCAAATGTTTGTGAAGAACAATCAAGTGTCCCTGAACCTGTGTTCATATAATGCATATAATATGGGGAAACCTGAAAAAAAAGCAGTGAACTAATTAACAGATAAGAGAATGAAATAATAAAAAGGGTTTTATTTTTATTATTTGTAAAAAGCTCTTTTCCTATTCTCTTTCCTACCCTAATGCCATAGTTCATACAGCTGCTAGCTAGCTAATTAGCATCACAGCATTACAAATGTTGTTAATGATTGTAGAGAACAGGAGAACAGGGAAATAAATGACAGCAGTAATTATGGCAACCTTGGCTAAATATAGAGATGTACAAGAAACTTCCTTTCATGTCTGTTCTATAGTGTCACTTCATATATTACCACAGCCAAGCACATGGATGCCACATTAGGCAAAATCATGGACATCTAACATACACACACACACACACACACACACACACACACACACACACACAGACACACACACACTAGCAAGTGGACCCTCCTTAAGTAAACAGCAAGCTGACTGGCTCTTTGAGTCATATAATTATATTGAGCATTATGAGAACTCCAATTCATATTTCAACCAGTGATTGGTCTCTTCATTTATAATGCCTCTAGCAAGACCTGATATAAATTCTCCAGAAAGTGACCTGCTATATTTACACAAAGGCTCACTCACACATTACCGAGACTTTGTACTAGGCAAGGGGTCCTGGTCAACCCTGGTCCTGAAGTGCAAGCTTCCTGCAGTTTACTGATCTCGCTGCTGACCTACTAAACCTGACAATTAAAGGTAGGTTGAAACAGGTGAGCTTGACAGGAGGAGCACAAACCTGAGCAGAAGCCTGGTACTTCAGGATCAGGAATGCCTATCCCTCTACTAGGGGGCTGGAAGAATAAAATCTGGGTAATGCCTGGGAATGTTCTGGGTTACCATGCATGTGTGAAATGTACTTTAGAGTGCATAGATGAACTGCTATTGATTAAACATGATTATAAATATAGATTAAGAAAAAGACCAGGAAGGTGCATAGTATGAATCATAGTAAAGAAACAGAATCATGTATGTGCTGGATGTGCACCAGAGGGACACAGTGTTCTACAACCGTATCATTTCACTCATCCTTCGTTCCTATGTGCTCCATTATCTCTGTTGAATGCGTGTGCCTCTGCTGCAAAAGACACAACTGGGCATAATGACTGCTACAAGGTGCAGCAAAACCAACAAGGCCCTTCTCTGGCCTTGCAGGAAATGACTCTGTATAAAACCAAAGAGGAAATTTTGACCATGAAAAACAACCATTCATATCACTGCCTTTATGTAAGTCTTTTCTCAGTACAAGGCTAGCTGAGCACTTTAAAGGGAAACGAGTCTTGAAATAAACTGGTCACACACTACGCTCCACTCACCTATTGTCTGTTATGCCTCAGAGCGTACAATGATACTGGAAAATATAAATCCTTCACTTACAATACATTGCCACACTACCTCACATCACAGATGGGTTTGTTTGTCTATACAGTTTAGAATCAATACTTTAAATGGTATTTTTCCACGGTCAATCCTTTAAATGGTATTTGACCACAGTCAATACTTTAAATGCTATTTTTATTACAGATGACAGATCTATTCAAACTGAATTATACAGCTGGCAGTTAACAGATATAAATCTGTATTATATTAGGTTCTCAAACCTGCCCTCTATTTTGGTGGGTGTAATTCCAGAGAGAATGGCAGGTGGGAATTTTTTTCTGACCCAACTGCTCTGTATTACAGATAAGGGCACCTTCCTCATGCCACTTGCTGGGACTGAACAGAGTACCAGGCACTGAATGGACAGATAAACTAAAAGGGGGTCTAGTTCCTCCCCTGTTGCCCTGTGGAGGCTCCAGGCTTAATTGTAACACAGAAGAGGGTCACTCTGGGTCAGCACAACGGTAGAACTAAAAATAACAGCAGGAGGGTAATAAAACTGCAGTGGGGACACTTCCCCTATTACAGAGCAAAAGGTTCCACAGTGCAGGATGCTCCACCACTCTGCCAGGCTCCAGACTGATTCACTGCAGCAGTAGCTCAGCCACTCAGAGGAGACAGGCCACTTACTGTGCATGCACACTGAGAGGGAGGAATTCACTCACACTGAATGCACTTTTATAAAAAAGCCATTGTTTAATTGTGTCTTTTAAACATGATTGACTCCAATCAAAGCCAGTTCCTGCATTCCATATATACACATTTGACTGCATACATCATTGATTTTATTAATGCATTTTAACTCAGTAAGTTATTGCTAATGTGTAGTTCACTGAATAATGTTTAGTCCTTATGTTGTTTGGCAAACATAACCTTAACCACAACCATAAGTGAACTCATGCTTGGCATAAATATAGAGTCCTGTTACCATTAATAGTAAATTATATGATGTATTGAATATTGGCATGTTTTGATCATGTTATATTTTGCTACAATTTATAAAAGCAAGAAACATTTATTCTACAACAGTTTAAAATGACAATTTGATTTGACAAATGTTATATTATGACAGTTTATTTTTGTTGTACCAGTATCATTTCAATGGCCGTCAGTTGCTATGTCATGACACCGGTCACTTTATTCTAGACTGCCTAAATTTAGTTTTGTCAGAGCCAGTCTGGACTTCCGTGAGGCTGTTTCCATTGTTTGATGTATTTTTATTTGCTAAATAAATTAGAAAATATTGATAGAATGCCATATATTACACAACGTAACACCTTTTAATGTTATATTCCAATTGATCATGTCTAAAACTGATGAAGAATGCAGAATTGCCTACATTCTTCATAAACTTTGCTTCTGTGACCACGAGAAAGAAAGTTGTGCATTTTCAGTATAGAAACAGTCGATTTTGCCTCTTCTCTTTCATACAGTCACACTAAGAACACTATATGCATTGCAAATTTACACAGATTACCAAAAACCTTTAAGAAGTGTGTGGTTCTGATCTCTATGATCTTCAAGATATGTGACATCTTAGGGAAAAGATTTTGAGGTACTTGAAAGATCTTGACTCCTTATTTAGTGCCATGACAAATTATTTTATCAGCCCCAACTTGATGTGTAGTGGTGGCATCAGCACCTTGTGGGGGTCCACCAGTGGCTCCCACTTTACGTTTTTCTTCCCCACAGAGAACTCTGTCTGCTGAGGCCAGTCCCGCCTGTGATAGTGCACTTCAGTATCCTGTCTGTCCCAAGGGCAAATAAAGCAAGGACACTTTGTAAAACCACCTTGAAGGCCCATCAGGAATGACACCATTTTGAAATCTCTGATAACTTCCCAGCCATACTCATCATACTTCAAGGCATCTAGCAAACTCTTGACACTGGTGTATTCCTCTTTCAGGTGCACTGAGTGAGCAACAGGACGAGATGGATACTTGTTCCCATTGTGAAACAGCATGAACTGTCTATGAAGAGGCGCCACTCTTTTGGGATACAGGTGATAGACCGAATAGACTGGCCACATTTTTGCAGAAGCACAGTCCATGACTGACAAAGCTGGAAGAAATGTGGTGATGATTCATCTGATCTGTGACTTGGACTCTTTCATCTAATTTCAATTGCTTGAGCCTTGATGTCAGAAGCTCAGTGTTGGACTTGGT
This sequence comes from Acestrorhynchus altus, assembly GCA_034509495.1. Taxonomy (NCBI): domain Eukaryota; kingdom Metazoa; phylum Chordata; class Actinopteri; order Characiformes; family Acestrorhynchidae; genus Acestrorhynchus; species Acestrorhynchus altus. The sequence continues at coordinate 23,494,211 of CM067505.1, forward strand.
GAGAACAAGGTCTCTGATCAGGTCTTTTTGGTTATGGTAGTATGGCTTCTGCTCCTGAGCTGCATATGAAGAGAAATCTTCAATGATCTTCAATGTTTTCCTTGGTGTCTTGCTGTTTTCTCCTGAAGGTGGTTGAGTTGGTACAGGAAGTTCAGGGTAGTGTGGTCCTGGGGTGATAGATGAAGGAATGTCAGGATATGTTACAGGTGGATGCATTTTTTGCCAGTGTGACATTTGGAATTGTCCACCATTCAGAAGTAGCAATTTGTTGAGTGATAAGTCAGATCATGCCAAATTCTTGGCATAGCAAAATGCATGGCTCTCTTCTCTCCCCTATACCAACCTTATGTTGTATTGTTTGATATATTTAACTACAACATTGAAATTTGTGAAAATGTGTTAATTAAAGCTCTTTTAAACTTTAACATGTTTCAAAATTTTGCAAAATAAAAATAAAAATCTGCAATTTAAGAGAGTAGCATTTATCCACTTACCTCCAAGAGTTTTCTTGCAGTACTCACATGTGAATTGAAGAACCCATGGTTTGTCTTGGTCCCCAACATGCATGCTGAATTATGCTTTGTAGGTCTCACACATCTTAGCAGATGCTTTCACAGGGTACTTTTTCGCTCTTGTCTTTATAAATTGGCCACATACGTAGCAAAATGCATCTGCTGGATGTATGCAACCTCTTGATGCCAACTAAATTAACTGAGTTTTAAGGTTCACTTAGGTTCAGTAAATCTGTAGAACATCAACTGAAATGGTTAGTTTCAGATAACTGTATTTATACAGCTACATACAATTCTGTATAGTCCCAGAAAGTTCTAGAAAATTCTACATAATTCTGGACAGTTCTAGAAACTTCTTGATAGTTCTCACAATTCCAGAAGCTTCTTGAAGCTTTTCTTCCTTTAGGGGTCGCCACAGTGGATCACCATATTTGTGATATGCATTCTAGTTTAGGCACAAGTTTTTTGGCAGATACCCTTCCTGATGCAATCCTCACCAGAAGTGCACAAACTACACCCCTAATGGCTGGTTGGACAAAAACAAACATAATGCCCTTTATTTATTTATTTATTTTTGAATATGGATGTATCAGTTATTTTCTTTCTCATTACTTTTATTCTGAAATCTGAGCCCTTTGTGAGCAAAACACAGAGAGCAAACAGTCCCTCCCTGTTTTCCAAGCTCAATTTCTCACTGACAATTCCTCACACAATCATTTATCTATAAAGATAATATAAACTGATATAGGATTCATGTGACCACTATTACATCTATATACTCTCTCTAGAGTGATTCTCACGGCATCAAAGTGCCAGAAGTTTATATAGTAGATATAAATGTATCATTGCAGATGTAACATTTAAGGTAGAATAACTATAATAGTAAAATAAATAGTAATAATATGTAATAGTATATAATAGTAATAATATATAATAGCAAAAAAAAAACTTGAAGTGCTTGAATTTAACTTCTCTTACTCTAAAAAAATCTAATAAGTAGTTAGTGAACAAGGAGCCAACACTAATTATATAACAATTTAAATTTGAATAGAAGAAAAAGAAGCCAACGGTTTACTCCAGCTTGCAGACTTGTGTCACTTTAAATGGTGCAAAGAGGTTTTAATGGTGCAGCACTTTCTTCCAGACACCTGAACTGCTTTACTGTTTAAGGTGTAACAGAAATGTCAAATAGGCCTGTGTTGGTGTGATTGTGAGAATATAGCAGCAACATTGAGACACTAATTCTATCTAACTTGAAGCAAGGGGTTGCCTGGGAGAGGAGGGGCCTTCATTCATTTGCGGAGCTCTACACAATGTATTTAGTGAGTGTACAGGTAGTGAATGTCACCCTTATTAATAAGTCTTATTGTCCGCTTTTGCTTATATGGCAGCAACATTGGTTTGAGTTTTGTTGTCAGAATTCGTCATTGTTGTCTTGCTGCACAGCAACATATAAATGAACTATTTCTTGGTGGAAGAATAAGCAATATTGAATACAAAGGATTCTTTCTAATGTTTAAGTCAATGTCACTTTATTTATTTTTTTTCTTTACTTTGCACAAAAAGATTCTCTATATAAATTAAAAGGCTCTAAGAAGAGCTGCTAATTAGAATCCCTGGCACTTTATAAGTATGCAGATCAATACACTAATAAAGCTCACTCAGTAAAATCATCAGCAATAAATTAACTACACATTAAAGGCTGATGCAGCATCAGATACACAGCTTCTTCATAGTATTTCAGTTAGAACCATGAATTACGTCAGTCAGAATGGAAAAGGTGTACGGAAAACAATGAATAGTTTTAAATGGTATAGAAGAAGTATAGTACTTGTGATCCTGGTGTAAAATGTGAACATGCTGCTTCTCTGCTGTTTACCACATGCCATTAAAAGCATGTTAAAAATATATATTAATCATAAAAGATTAAGTTCCATTACACTGGTTTGCATTTCATTGATTTTGAACAACTATATTTAAATCTATACATCCCATATATACAAATCCATAAAACTATACATACAAGTCATTCTATATGAGTCACTACAAAAGAGATATCCAAACTGTATTTAACAAAATGTTAATTCAATGCAACATTTCTTCTTTATAATAAAAATATGGCCATCAAAAATAGCAAAAATACAACCTCTGGCATAAAATCCTTATTCATATGACCTTTTTTTAGACATGATAATCATTTTTGTTACTCTACCCCATCACAAAATTATGTACATACCTTGTGAGTAGTAAAAAATTTTCCTTCTTCAGAAACCAGCTGATAAGGAGTGAAAATTTGGACAGGACAGCTGGGCTGAGTGTCTCAGAACAGTTAGAATACTTTACATTCAGATCAGACACACTCATTCTAATAATGTGATATCAATCAGTACTAAGACCATTAGTAGAGTCTGAGTATATGATCAACACAAACTATTACACACAGGTGACAGGTGTGTTAATGTCATTTTAAACAGCTTTTCAGCAGATGGTAATAAAACTGTTCGGCACACAAACACATTTTTTTTTAATCTAAAATATATCAAATTCCTCCGGAATAACAACTCCATTGCCTGTTCTGATATAAAGAACTACAGTGGAAACATAAACCAAAAATACATCAGTGAGACTGCTTTCCTTTAGCCTGGTCATATTATTTTGTACTGTAGTTAAACAGTTTTTCAGGGCATCTGGTCACTGTGGGGTATGAAGTCACACCATGTTGACCTTTCTCTCTCACATGAACCTGGCTTTTTTTCCTGGAAAAACAGTCAAATATCCATGTCTGGCTTGCCACACACACACACACACACACACACACACACACACACACACACACACACACACACACACACACACACACACACACACACACACACACACAATCACACATATTTAAACATTTTAAATCACTGAAATAAATCTGACTGAACCTCATGAATACTTTGCAGGGTTCGCTTCATTGACACACAAAACCTTCACATCACCTGGCCTTCCCAATTAATGCCAAACTTGCAGCATTATTTGTTCAAATGTGGAACTGTGTGGAACTACCTGTAATTGTGCTGTAAGCAGCAAGCTGACTGACTTGTTGACAAAGGGTGGGACCATCAATAAACAGTTGCTCCTACAAGGGTAGGAGAGAGAGAAAGGCAATGGGACATTTTCTGTGTTGTAATATTATTTTTTTACCATATATGTTCTATGATTTTAACCTTTGTCAACATCTGTTTTACAATAAATAAATAAATAATGAGTGCTGAGACTGAGTTTAGATGTGCTTGAGGACCCCTTGACATGCCTATGAGAGAGAGAGAGAGAGAGAGAGAGAGAGAGAGAGAGAGAGAGAGAGCAATGTACCCCTGTAGAGTGATAGACACCCTGTCCTAATGGCCTGTGTGGGGTGTGTTTGGGTTTTCAGCATGTCATGCCGTCTCTTCCCTGCCTCTAATGAGCCAGCAGCCTATCCTTGGGTAAGGAAATGTGAGCATGTGTTTAACACTGGCAAAAACTAGCACAAATCAAAGTCAGCATTTTTCTCTCCCTTTGATCCTCCTCCCTTCTTATACGCTTTGGTTGCCCCCAGCTCCCCCTCCACCTCTCTGCATGTGGCCCCACAGGGTAGACCAATGGGGCTCTCTAGTGAGATGAAAGCATGCTTAATTCTTCCTTTGTTTGCCACTCTGAGCTTAAAAGTCCTTTCCCTTCCTCTACATGCTCTCCCACGCTTTCTTTCTCCCTTCTTTTTGCTCACTGGTACTGTCTCAACAACCCCCCACCAGCACATGCACACCCAACAAACACACAAATGCCCACGCACACATTCAATCCAGTTCCTCCCAGCTAAAAAGGGCCTCTATAATGTTTATATAAGATTTTTGAAACTGATAGGAGTCTCACTGGGCAATTGCTCAGAATATGAAAGTTTCATTTTCTTGGGCTTCATACATCAATCTGAACAGAGCTTTGTCTCCGGCCGACAGAGACGCTGCCTACAATAGCATATTTATTTATTTGCCTCCCCAAGCAAGACGACGTGGCTCTGATAAGGCTGGGCTGAAATGTTTATTCTCTCTCTTTCTCTCTCTCTCTCTCTCTCTCTCTCTCTCTCTCTCTCTCTCTCTCTCACTCTCTCTCTCACTCTCTCTCT
>CM067505.1:23501853-23561853 GCA_034509495.1 Acestrorhynchus altus
CTCTCTCTCTCTCTCTCTCTCTCACTCACTCACTCACTCACTCACTCACTCACTCACTCACTCACTCACCTGCCCCTTTGCATTTGTGCTTGGTCCCTGTCCAGCCCACTACCTTAATTTGAGTTAGGGAGCTTTGTTGTTTTGAGATTTTTCTCTCTCTATCTCTCTCTCTCTCTTAAACACACACACACACACACACACACACACACACACACACACACACACACACACACACACACACACACACTTCTCTGCAACTGTGGAACATGCAGTGAGAGACACAAATAAATTCTGGTCCTGTGCTAGGATTTAATCCAGCTGTCCTGGGGGATCTCTTTAGACTGGAAAGAAGCTGCTGCCTTTTTTTTTTTTTGGTAATAGCACTCTGGGATCACTAGAGGTACCCTGAGGCAAAGTGGCATGATTCACACTAAACTATTTTCACATCTTGCAATAAATCTGCAGTTTTACACACTGAAAGGTTTAACTAAACCAAGGTAATATCTTGCACCTATACAGCATTGTTAAAGGCAGAGTAAGTGATCTGTCTTAGAAAGTGACTTGATTTATATTTCTTTAAAAAAACTATTTATATCCTGGCAGTCAGTACATCACATGTACACATGATATAAAGAAAACTTGTTTACACACACACACACAAACAGTTCTTGGCTGAAAACAAAGAGAAAAAACTATCCTATACCAAAAATATTGGGGTACATGTACCTAATTAGAGTTACTGCAGCTCAGCTGTTTAAGATAACATAAGATAATCCTCTATTAGTACTGCAGTGGAGAAATTCACATTATCACAGCAGCAAAGAAATAATGTAGTAAGTGATCAGTAAAAGAAAGTAGATAATAGAGAAATACAAAGTGCTGTATATACAATATACAGTATAGACACTGTAAATAATAATAATAATAATAATAATAATAATAATAATAATTATTATTATTATTATTATTATTATTATTAATATTATTATTTAATAAAAATCATTCCTGGGAGCTCTTAAAGACATTGAGAGAAAGTGCCATACATGGGGAAATACCATTTATACTACTTAATAGCACCTGAAAAGCAAAGAAGTTGTATTTATTTAATTTACTTTAAGTGGGTAAATTAAGTCTAGATGAAACTTGAGAAGATTCTACATGACACATGAATTCATAAAGTCTGACATATATTCCAACTTTTTAACTTATTTTTACAACAACAACAACAACAACAATAATAATAATAATAATAATAATAATAATAATAATAATAATAATAATAATAATAATAATAATACATTTGATTTATAAGTGCCTTTCTCAACACTCAAGGACACTATACAAAATTTGTTTGATTTATTGCGCTAGAACATTTATCTGGCTAATAATAATATGCTGTAATTTCTAGATAACTATGCCTTTGCTTTAGGAAATCCATGGTAATTTACACAATATGGAAGTTGTTTGAGGGGTGACTGGGAGGAACGGCCACCCCGATCACAACCCGAGTGGAATTCTGTTGTTGGACTTCTGTACCAGTTACAGATTGTTTATAACGAACACCATGTTTGAGCATAGGGATGTCCATAAGTGCACTTGGCACCAGGACACCCTAGGCCAGAGCTCAATGATAGACTTTGTTATGGTCTTTGTTATCTGATCTCTGGCCCTATGTCTTGGACACTCGGGTGAAGAGAGGGGCAGGGCTGTCAACCGATCACTACCTGGTGGTGAGTTGGATCCGCTGGTGGAGGGGCAGGCTGAAGAGACCTGGCAGGCCGAAACATATTCTTCGGATCTGCTGGGAACATCCGGCTGAGCCCCCTGTCAGAGAAGCTTTCAACTACCACCTCCGGGAGAGCTTCTCACAGCTACTTGGGCAGGCTGGGGACATTGAGACCAAGTAGACCATGTTCTCAACCTCCATCGTCAACACAGCCATCCAGAGCTGTGGGCGTAAGGTCTCTGGTGCCTGCCGTGGTGGCAATCCCCGAACCCCGTGGTGGACACCGGAGGTAAGGGATACCGTCAAGCTGAAGAAGACCTATTGGGCCATGTTGGCCTCTGGGTCTTCCAACGCAGCAGACAGATACCGGGAGGCTAAGCATGCTGCTGCTTGGTCGGTTAAGGAGGCAAAAACCAGGAGCTGGGAGGAGTTCGGGGAGGCCTTGGAGAAGGACTATTGGTCAGCCCCGAAGCAATTCTGGCAATCTGTCTGGCACCTCAGAAGGGGGAAGCAGTACCCTGCCAACACTGTTTACAGTGCAGGTGGGAATTTGTTGACCTCCACCAGGGATATCATTGGGCAGTGGAAGGAATACTTTGAGGATCTCCTCAATCCCACCATCCTGTCTTCCAATGAAAAAGGTGAGGCTGTTGGGCTGTTTTGGCTGACACATCTCTGCAGCATCGTGTGGCGGATGGGACAGTGCCCCTGGAGTGGCAGACTGGGGTGGTGGTTCTCCTGTTTTAAAAGGGGACCAGAAGTGTGACCAACTATAGGAGGATCACACTTCTCAGCCTCCCCGTGAAAGTCTAAGCCAGGGTACTGGAGAGATGATGTCGGCCGTTAGTCAAACCTTGGATTCGTCCTGGCCAAGGAACACTGGACCAGCTCTACACCCTCCAGAGGGTGCTCGAGTGTTCGTGGGAGTTGCCCAACCAGTCCACATGTGTTTTGTGGATTTGGAGAAGGCATTCAACCGTGTCCCTTGGGGTATTCTGTTGGGGGTGCTCCAGGAATACGGGGTACGGGGCCCTCTGTTAAGGGCTGTCAGGTCTTTGTATGACCAGAGCAGGAGCTTGGTCCACATTGCCAGCAGTAAATCGGGTCAGCTCCCGGTGCATGTTGGCTGCCCTTTGTCACTGGTCCTGTTCATAATTTTATGGACAGAATTTGTAGGCACAGCCAGGGGCCGGAGGAGGAGTCTGGTTTGGGAACCACAGGATATCGTCTCTGCTTTTTGCAGATGATGTTGTCCTGTTGGCTTCTTCAAGCCAGGACCTTCAGCAGGCACTGGAGCGGTTCGTAACCCAGTGTGAAGTGGCTGGGATGTGAATCAGCATCTCCAAATCTGAGGCCATGGTTCTCGATCGGAAGAAGGTCGAGATCGGTGGAGCTGTCCTGCCCCAAGTGGAGGAGTTTAAGTATCTTGGGGTCTTATTCACGAGTGGGGGTGAGAGGGAGCATGAGATTGACAGGCAGATCGGTGCTGCCGCCACAGTCATGCGGTCAGTGTATCGGTCCATCCCGAAAGGAGAAGCTCTCGATTTACGGGTCAATCTACGTTTCTACCCTGACCTACGGTCATGAGCTGTGGGTAATGACCGAAAGGACAAGATAGTGGATACAAGCAGCCGAAATGAGTTTCCTCCCGGGAGGAGCTCGGAGTAGAGCCGCTGCTCCTCTACATTGAGAGGAACCAGTTAAGGTGGGCACGTTTTTCAGATGCCCCCTGGACGTCTCCCTGGGGAGGTGTTCCAGGCATGCCGCACCGGGAGGAGACAGCAGGGTAGGCCCAGGACACGCTGGAGGGACTATGACTCTCAGCTGGCCTGGGAATGTCTTGGGGTCCCCCCCGGGGAGTTGGCTGAGGTGTCGGGGGAGAGGGAGGTCTGGGCATCCCTGATTAGACTGATGCCCCCGTGACCCAGCCCCGGATAAGCAGAGGAAGACGAAGACGAAGGAAGTTGTTTGAAAATAACCCCTATTGTGTTTGTATTTTTTTGTTGTTTGTTTTTTTTGTTTGTTTTGTGCACAATAAAAAGAAAAAGGAAAAATATCATGACAAATTTGGTACTGTACTGTATTGAACTGATGCACTTAACAGTATTTTACCTTCAAAAAGCAATATGGGGAGATGTACAGGCAGTTCAATGTAGACTAAAATTTGCATGTGTGGATTCTTTGGAAGGCTTCATAATTGGAACGTTGGTGATAATCAATATATTGCCTTTGTTTCCTGACAGACAGAAACAGGGCAACCTTAATATATCTTCCTTCACATTGTCTACTCCTGAGATGCAGATAAAGATTGGGAATTTCTGTTCTATTTTGAGATAAAATAAAAGCCTATGGAAAAAAAAGCATGCATAACATTTCCCAGTATTTTATTCTGTTAAAAATATTTTATAGTATTCATCTTTATGTAATAACCTTCATAATGGATAGCAGAGTATTGGACTGTAATTTTGCTAATATTTATTTAAACCTATTCTGTTATTACTTCTGTTGTTAAAAATGCTATATACATGGATCATCCATAACATTAAAACCATATGCCTTAAATTGTATAGGTCTCCCTCATTTTACAAAAACAGCTGTTGCCCATTGAGGCATTTACCGTCCGTTTCATTTTGCCCAGTTCTCCAGATGGCCAGTCCATCACTGCTGGTATGGTATGGTAGATATCCAGCAATTAGGGGAAGGCAGCTCTTGAGATGGACTGCACAGTTTTGATCACTCACTGGAGGGCCTTCCTATCCTGCACAGTGCAGTTGCCATTCACACAATGATCAAACTCATGACTCTGACTCTTGACTATGAAACAACAAATGATAAGAACTGAAATTCAGTACAGCACATCTCACCTGTACTCTGTATACAACTACAAGTGATATTCTTTTACCTGCTTGAACCACCATGGTGGAAGCAGCACATTCTCAACCAAGAATAATATCTTGTAAGTGCCAGAAATAGTGATGTTCCTTAGGGTGGTCATACTCTACAAATACTATAAATACAGTTCATACTATACTATTTTGATTTCCGGTTCTAGAGTAAATGCTGGTGCGATTTGCTGCCGCTGCTCGCCGGCTGCTGACACCTCACCTACAATGGCAACCGGAAGGACTTATTTCTGGGCCGTGCTTCTCTGGACTCTTCTGGCACTTATCCAGCAATCAGTAACAGGTCTGCTCCAGTACTCTGCTGCTGAGCTCCTCCGGCTGCGGTCTCACCTATCTGCACTTCCTCTTGGATGCAACTCTCCTGCCCTGCCGGAGATACATCTACCGTGGGTCTTGTCGGAACTTCCAAGCGGACACGTCAAAACCCATAAAATCCATCTGGTCTACCTCTCGTCGTCTTTCAACGTGCTTCCAACCGGGATGTTGACCACAGCATGCTAGCCCAGTTGGCTAACACTCCTGGAGAGTCTGTCAACTTCAGTCTGCTTAACATCAGCTCACTCACTGGCAAAGGACATCTCATCCAGGATCTCCTTGACAGAAAGTTTGACTTTTTATGTTTAACTGAGCCTTAGCAACAACTCAATGACTTCTCCCAGCTTAATGATTCCACTCCACAGGGGTTTGTTTACATCTGTAAACCAAACGGCACCGGCTGGGGAGAAGGTCTCGCGATAATTTACCACAAGAAGTGGAAAGTCTCACCATTGAATCAACTGTGTGTCAGCTATTCCCACCATCACAACCGTCTACCGCCCCCAGAAACCTAACAGCAACTTTCTAAATGACTTTGCTGTTCTTCTTACACACCTGTCCACCCTCTCACCAAACATCATAGTGCTGTGTGATTTTAGTATTAACATGGACGATGTTAATAACCCCCTGATTAAGGACTTTACATCCTGCCTTGAGAGTTTTGGCCTTCAGCAGTTCACTGATGTTCCCACTCACTCTAAGGGTCACATCCTGGACCTAGTCTGTTGTACTGGTGTTTCTCCTTCTGATCATACAGCAGATGAACTTCTTATAACTGACCATTTCCTCCTCTCATTTAATATCTGTCTCCCTCTCTCCATCACTAAGCTCCACCGTTTCATCTCTTTCCATAACATTAAGGATATTAATTTAAATTCTCTCTCCTCCTGTGCCAGTTCTCTCATGGATACTCTAATTTCAACTCTAAATTCAACCACCCTTGAAGAGCTTGAAAGGATCTTGAAAGAATCTCGTGATGATCACTCCAATTTCAGTCATTTCCATCCTATCTCTAATCTACCCTTCATTTCCAAAATTCTTGAGAAAATAGTAGCATCACAACTTCACACTTATTTATCCAACAATAACTTGTATGAACTGGTTTTCGCCCCCTCCATAGTACAGAATCTCCTTATGGCAGCTGATTCCGGTTTGCTGTTCATTCTCATCCTCGTTGATTTGAGGGCAGCATGCCACCCTCCTCAACAGACTTTCCTCCATTGGTACCACTCACACTCCTTTAAACTGGTTTAAATTACATCTCACCTGCCGCACTCAGTTCATTCAGATCAAAACTTTCACTTCCCAGCCTTCCTCTGTCACTTCAGGAGTTCCCCAGGGTCTTAGGGCCCCTCCACTTTATTATTTACCTTCTTCCCCTGGGCAGTATCTTTCGCAAACATAACATTGTTTTCCACTGTTACACTGTTACCAGTAAACCCACCTCCAACCTCCCACAGTCCTCTCTTATTGACTGCTTGACTGAAATAAAATCCTGGTACTCTTCAAATTTGTGTTAAAACAGAGGTTCTAATCATTGGTACAAAATCAACTTTGTCCAAAATAAAAAGTTTCAGTCTTGAAATTGATAACTGCTCCGTTTATCCCTCCCCACAGGTAAAGTGTCTGGGTGTCATCTGCGACAGTACTCTTTAATTTCACTCTCACATTAACAACGATACCCGGTCTGCCTACTTTCACCTATGTAACATCAACCGCCTCCGCCCCTCTCTTACTCCCCATTCCACTGCCATCCTTGTTCACTGCCTCGTTACATCTCGCCTGGGTTATTGCAACTCCCTCCTGTACGGTCTCCCCCACAAATATCTCCATATGCTCCAACTAGTCCAGAACTCAGCTGCCCGTATCATTACCTGAACCCCATCCATTCACCACATCACTCCTGTCCTGCAACATCTTCACTGGCTTCCTATTAATTTCCGCATAGATATTTTTTCTGTTCGCTTTCAAGGCCATCCACAACGGGGAGCAGAGCTTTCAGATTCTCTTCTCCCAAACTCTGGAACTCCTTACCATCTCATCTAAGGAACATAAATTCACTTACAAACTTTAAATCTGCACTCAAAACACACCTGTTTAAATCTGCCCTCTCCACTCAGTTATTTGTGTATTTTATATTTTATCCTATTTGTTTCTTTTCTTATTTTCTTATTATTTGAATTTTATTGTCTATTTTACTCTTTGTACTGTGTCCTTGAGTGCCAGAAAGGTGCCTTTGAAATAAAATGTATTATTATTATTATTATTATTATTATTATTAGTTCTGACTTCACCTCTGAATTATACAGTACAAAGGATTTAGAAATTACAAAGAGGGTGCCATTCAATTCCCTGAACTGGCAGGACATGATTGAAGTGACCTTGACTGAAGAGACTAAACTGCGCTTTGGGCTGCCCACTGCTCTGCTCACATGTGCTCACTGCCCGCTAATGTGTGAATTCACTAGTGTGTCTGTTTGTGTTTTACTATGTTGATGGCTAAAATGCAAAGGACATTTTTCCCTGTGTGCAACCATAGCTGATATATACACATTTATGTTATGTAGAGGTTTCAGGAAATTCTGGAATCATTTCTTTTATAGGTATAATACTGTTTGGACACAAATAATTGCAAGACACTAAATACAATAACACAAGAATATGGATTATGAATGGTCAGTGTTCACTTATTTTTTGGATTGTTTGGACATTCCCATGTGTATTCTACTGCAATGCTTTTGTCTATCCAGATGTTATAGATGACTGGAAAACGAGGTTATAGCCCATCTAATCTCTCATTCATTCTGCAGATTTATGAACTGTAACATTGTGGGTGTCAAATTATAATAATTGAGCATGGAGTGAATTTTCATGACTGTGGCAAGGCTGAATGAGTAAACAGTGGTGCTAATAAGCGTTCTCCTGCATAATCAGTATAGCAGTATGCCACAGCTGCGTCTGCAGGTCACCTCTGATTAGCATGAAAACATGCACCGAAACACACCATCACAATAACCTCACAAAGAAGTGTTCTCTCTCTCTCTCTCTCTCTCTCTCTCTCTCTCTCTCTCTCTCTCTCTCTCTTCTCTCTTCTCTCTCCCTCCCTGAAGACATACCTGTCTCAAACAGAGAGGTGCGACACTCAGACATAATGTAATATATTGATTCTGAATGAAGCATGAACTTACAACAGTAAAGTAAAGCACCAATGTGCCTAACATCATTATCATGTTGTCATGGCTTAATAGAGGCCCCTATATTATAACCATGCCTTCCGGCAATTGCAGTGAAAGTGCCATACAGAACACAAAAGGAACAGGTAATTTAATATCCACTGGTATAAGAATAATACAGAGACATTTAAAGGAGAATAAGAGAGATAATGGCTAATAAATGGCTCACCTTTAAATGAAAAACCTTCAAATCAAGTCAATTACTAGATCTGAAGAATCCCTGAATCAAGACTTTGGCATTTAAAATTGTACTGCTTTTGTCTTGGTGGAGATGACCAATGGCTTGATATTACACCAGAAAGCCTGGTGTCATGTTTTGGGGGCAATTCTGTACAATACCAGAACACCTTTGACCTTCATTACAGGCAAAATTATGTTAATGACAGCCTCCAACCTGTGATTCTACCTTTTCTGAAAGCACACTCCTGTGCTATTCCTACAGCATAATACTCGTCTGCATACTCAAACGCTTGCCTTGAAGACATACGTACTATACCATGGTGAGCCACATCAATAGATCTGTCCCCAATTGTGTGATGTTTAAAAAGTTAGGACACCTCACATTTAGTACTAATTAATATAGTAATAGTAAAATGATTTTGAGAGAGTGAGTGTGAGAGAGAGAGAGAGAGAGAGAGAGAGAGAGAGAGAGAGGAGAGAGAGAGAGAGAGAGCGTTGAGACAGGTTGAGAAGGTAGGGGTTAGAGTGAAAGTTAATTATGAAACTTTTTTCTTATACTTTAGATATACATACTGAACTCAACAGTAGTATCTGTCTACCCACCCACAATATTGCTCATGTTTACATTGCTACAAAAACTGCTAAAATATCAGGCTCTGTAAAAACTTTAACATGTGAATTATTCATGTGTGTTAACATGTTAATGTTGCCAGCAAAAAATAAATCAAAACATTTTAGAATGTGACATTGCTTTTGCACACACCACATTTAATTGTAGTTACTCTCAATTAAATGTCAGAAATAATTAAGTTTAAAAATATTAAAAACTAAACTAAACTAATCTAAAATTTAAAACAGTTTCTAAATTTTAAAACAAATGGCAGATCTGAAGATCACCAAGACTTCTGCCATCAGAAAAAAAAAAAAATAAAAGCTTTCATCTTTGAGGGTAAGAAGAAATTAAGCCCCATTCTTTCTTCAGATCTGAACAAATCCACAGGTGTTTCCGTTATGTGTCCACTGTGAGTATACTATTCAACACTAATATAAAAAATAAGAACATTTACAAATCAAAGAAAGTAGCTTCTCGTGAACTGAGAGCAAATGGTCACTTCAGAGCCAAGAACTCCAGCACTGTCTATGTAGGAATTTACTGTGCAATGTGATTAGGCAGAATTCTAATTGAGTGGGGATGGTGTGTTTAGTGTAATGTGAAGTTTTGCATTTAACCCAAAAAGTGCAACATTGACCAGAGCACTTTTTTCCACGTGTTTGCTGTGTCTCCTACATCACTTGTGGCAAACTGCAAACATGACTTCTTATGGCTCGCCTTCAAAAACATTTTTCTTTTTGCCACTCTTCCACAAAGATCAGATTTGTACATGTCTAATAGTTGGCCTGAGGACAGATTCTCCCACCTGAGCTGTGGATCTCTGTACCTCCTCCAAAGTGACCATGGGGCTCTTAGCTGCTTCTCTAATTAGTGCTAACTTTGCCTGGGCTGTCAGTTTAGGTGCATGGCTTGCTATGTTTGCAATTGTGCCATACTCTGGGTTATTTTTTTTAATAACATAACCCTGCTTTACACTTCCCTTCTACTTTATGTAGTTTTTCTGACCTGTCTGGTTTTCATGATGCTGTTTGACCTCTGAGGCCTTCACAGGACAACAATAGTTATACTAATAACTTTAAATAAACACAGGGAGAGTCAATTTACTAATTAGAATATTAAAACTAACTTTATAATGAAAGTATATTGACTGCTTATACTAGGTTTTATTTAGAGGTATCGGAGTACAGGGGGGTCAATACAAATGTACACCACACTTTTCACATTTTTCTTTTTTTAAACATTTTGAAAAACTATGTATCATTTTCTATTCACTTCACAAATACTTGCTATTTTGTGTTGGTATATCAAATAAAATCCATTCATGGGTATAATGTGGAAAAATGTGAAACGGTTTAAGGGGTATGAATACTTTTTCAAAGCACTGTATACATTTTTCCAAACCAAACAATAGAAAGTACACGCGGAACAAAAGTAATTTTATATGTATTCCTGCTCAGTAGGGGTGTCATAGGCAGTCATGAAGTGACCTTCAGTTTCGTCAGCAGCTCCTCTTTTCCCGTCACACACTGACTGCTAAAATTTGATGGAATGTAGTTGTTTTTATCTACTCCTGTGGTCGCATTGTTAGAATCTCTCCCTGCAGTTACGATCTCCTGTCTCAGTCTGCTGGGAATAAATCTAATAATGGACCAGTCCCTGACAGCCTCGTGCAGCCGCTCTGGGGGTTCATGAAGACTATAAATCCATAAATGCACACTTTTACCACTGAAATGCCATCAGCTTTACAGAAACAGGAAGAAAGTAACCTTGGGAAGGCTTGAAATCAGTCACTCAATGTAAATCTCTGGATTTCCTTGAACTTTGAAACATGTTTACTTAATGAATATGTTACCAGTTCAAAGGTCAGAGGGCTGTCTAATCCTACCATTCCTCTAGGCTGTAAGACATATGATGTGGACATTTTCCAAAACTGAAGTTTGTTTAAAATCCCAATCACAAATTAAATAATTTACTCACGACAAATGCACCGTGCTGTTGCTGTTTGCAGTGCATTTTATCAGACAACATTTCAAATTTTTCCTGCTACCTCCCAAATCCCACATGCTTATTTCACTGGTTAATTGTCTAATTCTAAATTGTCCCAGGGTGTGAGAAATTGGGAGGGTACAGTAACTTGTGATAAACTGATATATTCCTGTGTGTGTGTGTGTGTGTGTGTGTGTGTGTGTGTGTGTGTGTGTGTGTGTGTGTGTGTGTGTGTGTCTCATAACCTCAGGAGAACATTCACATGTATGGCATAGTTTATAGAACTATGAACACTTCTATGTCATGCCTTGGTTTGAAGAAAGGCACGACTACTTTTATCCGGGTAATAGAGATATCAGCAAGCAAATTCTAATTCCCTGCCACAGAGGCGTTCACACACTAATGAACATAGGCAGACATTACATTACAGGCAGGCGTGAGATGACTGACCTCTCTCACAGTAATCTCTCTATTACATATTTCACTTATCCAGTGCCAAGAGACAGGTAATTTAATAGCCACCCAGTACTGGGCTTCTGCAAAGACACCTAAAGGAGAATAAGGAAATTAATGACTCGCCCTAAATCAAAATCCTTCAGTCAAAATCAATAACTCTTTCATTAAAGGAGTCTATTTATCCCCCAGTCTTTCATATTGCCAGTGAGCTTAGTGATGATATCCCATAATGGAGAATTTTACATTAAAGCCAATATTTCCATGCCTCATGGCAGGGATTCTCAATTTTAGGACCCAAAGCCACGTACATTAGCTTTAGTCCATTCCACAGCAATCCTGCAATGGAACACAGGATATGGGTTAAAGGAACTACAGATCAGAACTTTGTGCAACATTATCCTCAAACAGGTCTGGTAGATAAACTTTAGTGGTAGATAGATGTTTATTTCTCTCTAAACTGTTCAGAGTGTCCTTGGGAATTGAATGCAGTCACCTCCTTTATACTGCCTGAATACCTTGAAAAGTCCACTTTAAAAGGATCTACATGGGTGTTTGGAATGCATCTATTGTTGTGCTTGGCCTCATATAGCACACCTGATTCACATGACTAATAAAAAAGTCCTGGTCCTAAGAAAGACTCCCAAGATCATGGGAATTATGGTGTGTAACACAAGTGGTATATAAAGTTACATGGAGTGAACTGAATCACGGCGAACTGAGATAACAAATCACATTTCATAAAGAATGGGCATGAAAATGAATAATATTTTTTATCCCGTAATATTGCTCTTTTGAGATTTATAAGCTGAACAGTTGATTTAAGTTAATCAAAATCAACTTACACTTGATTATTAGTTTTTTGATCAATAAAAACAATTTTAGATTTTATTATAAACTATGATACTGTATTATAAGCTATTTAAAATGGAAGCACAGTGGTGCCACAGACACAGTGTGTGTGTCACATAACTCCAGGGCCCTGGTTTTTTGGGTTTGATTCTTGCTTGCAGTCTGTGAGGAATTGTGTGTTCTTCCCAGTCCATGTGGGTTTCCTACAGGTTCTCTGAATTCCTTCTACTGCCCAAAAATGCACATGGAGGTGAATTGTTCATGCTAAATTACCCTTATGTGTGTGGTACCCTGCAGTGGATTGGCGCCCTGTCTAGATGGATTTTTCGCTTTGCGCCCAATGTCCCGACCTATTTGTTTTTGCAGTAATTACAGTCTGTTGTAAACATTCCAATAAAAGATCAGAAACTAACCCTGTCAGTAAGACATCTCAGCAGTGACATACAGTATTGAGCAGTGTTACTGAGCAAGTTACTCTGAGACGTGTCTTTGAAAAGTGCTGTTAAATTAACGGCCCAAAGTGTATTTGAGGAGGTGAAATTTTCCCTCATACTGAGTTTAGAGAGATATAATGTGCAGGTTGTGTTGAACACAGTTCACCTCAGCAGGTAGTGCTTCTCCTTCCTCAGAAAACTCTCCTGTGTAATTACCAGCAGTGCCAAAACTAATAAACTGGAAAACAACAAGCCGTTGAAGAACATTTGCAACAGCAATCACTTGAGAGAAACATAGCAATTAGCAAAACTGCATGAAGACTCCACAATAAACACATAAAAACAGACAATTATAGCAGCGTCCTCCATGACCTCAACATACAGAAGAAGAAGAGGAGGAAGTGGACAAATTCAACGTCTGTTAGCATTAACATTAGTCAAGTTGCACTGGTTTAGACAGAGTCCACTGGGAAAATGACCAGGCTAAATGAAGACCCAGAAACAGATGGTGGAGACTGTACTAATACATTATGCAACTTGTAGTCATGTAGGCATATGCCAAATGCTCACCGGAGAAGCTGTAGCGAATCATTGAGTTTAGTTAGCCTAATAAGAGTGACAATGTTAGGCCTGGTGTCAGTCTATGAGAAATTGATGGTTAAGGTGTGTTTAATATAAGTCTGAGCCTGTTTGTGTGTTCATAAGAGACATATGATGGCAAGTGAAGGTATGAAACACAGGAGGACAATAATCCTGCAGGGAACCCATCGAGACTCTCATTTGCAGCTCTTTAGTCACACGCAGGGAGGTGAGAATAAAATTCCAAGCACTTCATGCACACACAGCCACATGCATGCACACTTGCTCTAATTCAGTGATAGGATTTAGGGTTATTATATTAAAGTCCAAATGTTGACAAATACAGAAATGCAGAAGAGCCTACTGTCATAGCTGACAAATTAAGGGTTAGTGGACTGTTCTCAGTCATGTAGTGACACTATAGGGTTTAAACACTCCAGCAGCACTGCCGTTTCAGATCCACTCATAAAAGGGCAACACACACACAAACACATTATGTCAATGTCACTGCAGTGCTGAGAATAGCCCACCACACACATTATACCTGCTCTGTGGTGGTCCTGTGGTGTCCTTACCATTGATAAATCGGTTGAAATTAGACTAACAATATATGCAAATGAGCAAAAGGACTATGGTCTGTAATTACAAAACTATAGAAAGTGTTTCTGTATGGTAAGAGGAGCTGATAAAATGGCCAATGAGAGATGAAACATGGTGGTGTTCATAATGGTTGGTCAGTGTATAAATATTGATAAAAGCTCATAATACAACCACATAAGTTAGTTGATGCAGTCAAACTGCTATGTACTAATATATTATCTACTACTACTACTACTACTACTACTACTACTACTACTACTACTACTACTACTACTACTACTACTACTACTACTACTACTACTACTACTACTACTACTACTACGTTACTTTAACTATGGAAGTTGTAGCCAACTTCATGGGTGATGTAGGGTGAGGGATCAGAGGCTCCGACCAATGAAGAAAGCAGAGTAAAATTGTCCATTACCATTGACTTATTTATTAGCAGAATAAATATTTACATATATACAGATGTGCATAAAAAGGGAAAAGAAAACAATAATGAAGCCATAACTATCCACTAACTTCAGTGGCTCTGACCAATGATTGCAAAGTCATAAATAGGTCAACTCACACTGTGCTTCTCCTTCTTACTGAGGTACACCAATGATCACTTTCCTCTAGTCTACTCACCCTTCTCTCTACCTCAGAGCAGGCTATATACTGGTAGCTCCTCCCCCTAGGCTCTACCAATATTAACAAAGGTAATGTCTATGATACAGCATATAATTGTCGTCGACTTACAAATATATCTGATAAACAATAATCATTACCATTCCCCACACAAATTTATGACATCGTCTTTAATTAGACTATAGCTATAGGCTATTAACCTTTCTCTTCTATGTCTCTTCAGCAGTCCAAACTCCCCTCTCCTTCAGCAAGAGATGGACTCACCCAGGTAAGTAAAACTCAGAGTCTTCCGGTCTCTTACTCTTTTTTGACCCAGGGTGAGTGTGAACAACGCACAGGTAAGAACAGGTAACTATGTGACCTCACTGTTGGTAATATGTATGTATAAGTTTACATCATTACAAATAATAAAAATTACTCGCTAACATTACATTTCAATTTACTTTAGTAAATACAATACTAAATATGCTACATTGCATGTTTTATGCAATTTTTAATTGTTCTTAAAAATGACAATACAAAGTGCTTTAAAACTACACCTAATTTAAATATAACAGATACCAACATTTGGAGCTCTAAACAAATGCAGATGTAGACACTGGCACCCTGACATCCATAGCAAGCTAAGGCCAAAACACAGTTCAGTCGAGAATCAACACGATGGTCCAAAGGACACAAGAAAGTGTACCTTGATGTGAAATGTTGTGGCAGGACATGAAACATGCAGTTCATGCTTGAAGGCCTACAAATGTCACTAAGCTGGGGTAGTTTTGCAAGGAAGAGTGGGCCAAAATCCCTCCACAGCACAGGGAGATGCTAATTAACAATCACAGAAAGCGTCTGGTTGCAGTTATTGTGCTAAGAGGGGTTTAACCAGCTTTTGAAAGAAAGAGGGCAATCACTTTTACACAGGGGGATTAGGTGTTGAATATCTTTCTTAAATTAATACATTAAATATCTATCCCATTGTTGTGCTTTTGTTCCCCCAGGATCCCTTTCATTTATTATTAGATTTCGGTTTAAGCTGCAATGCCTTTCAGAATTCAGTATTTGAATAAAAGATGGCACTCTATTTCTTTCTGGACTAGATTTGTCTCTGGATTTGAAATCAAGCAATCAAAATGTGATTGAACTATAGACTAGGAATTGCAGCTATTTTTACTTGAATGAATGAATGTAATTATAAAGAAAATTAAAGACTCAAATTATTGGACAATATGTCTATTCTTATGCTATTATCAACTTAATTTTTACTTGGTTTTTAGTTGCCAGTGTATTTTCAAAAATGTATGATATTGTTGATTTGGCCACGCCCTAAAGTTTCTGCTCTGGCTGACAGTGTTCAATAATAATCGGAGGCCTAATAATGGCCTCCTTCACTGGCATCTTCACCAAACTGAACAGCATATTAAGAATTCCAATAAACAGACACCAAATGCAAACAAAACTCTTGGAATGAACTCCAGACCTGTCATCTCAAAGGACAACAAAGAAACAAGAGAACAGGCCACATTGGACCATAAATCTGTTAAACCTTTTCAATGAAATGGACAAAAAAACAAATAAATAAATAAGACCCAACTG
This sequence comes from Acestrorhynchus altus, assembly GCA_034509495.1. Classification (NCBI taxonomy): domain Eukaryota; kingdom Metazoa; phylum Chordata; class Actinopteri; order Characiformes; family Acestrorhynchidae; genus Acestrorhynchus; species Acestrorhynchus altus. Next base: position 23,517,942 of record CM067505.1, read on the forward strand.
TGTAAATAGATCAACAGAGAGAACATCAAACACACAGGAGCATGGCTTGTTAGGCTCATTTTACATGCACCCACACACCCACTATGCTACAGTAAAAGCCAGTAGTAATTGGATTGTGTTTTTTTTCTCTCAGTTTGGTTTGTACTCCAGTACACTAGTTTTGAAATGAATCAATGACCATGAGGTTACAGCACATACCATCTGCTTTAATGTAACTCAGCATGAGTGTAAGAGACATTGGGCAAAGCATTAACTAACTAATTAACTTGGGAACATCATTAAAACAGAAAATTGCACTGCTGAGCTTAGCAATAGCTGATAACCTGCCGGGTCAGGGAAGACAACAGAGGCTGATTGGACAATAAACCACATCATGAAGAAAAGCTCTTGAACAGATCAAGAACAATATCCAAGGACACATCATTTATGGATGATGGCAAAAGTAGGGTGTTGTGAAATGAACAGAAACATTTAAACTCCTCAAAGTCAACTCTATGCCTTAAATCTTACTAAATATGGACCCCATGAGGTGATATAAAAAAGGAAATGAGGGAGGATGTCAAAATGCAATGGGAGGTGTGGGATTATATAGGCTGAGTGGGGAGATTGGGGCATAGACCATCTCCCAAAATGTCATAACTCTGCAATGTGTTAAAGCAACTATGAAATGTGTGTTGGCCTAAAACTCGATGCTCTTGACTGACCATAACACACAGTTGACCTGAGCCATGCTGACTGTTTTAATTTTCTGCCCTGCATTACAAAACAATGTTTTATGAAAGTGCAAATGTAGAAAATACTTGTGCCTCTCAAAACAATTGAATATCATAAACACAATTGTTTATAATTCAGTTAAAAAGTTAAAACTCACATTTTATATTTATTACTTTTAAAGTGACATTTCAGGTTTTTTTCATTGTTACTTTTTGAATTAAATTATAAACACGACTAAACTTTTTCACACTATTCCAGTTTTTTAGATGCACAAGTACATATGCAAGCAACTGAAGACAGAATGTCAAGAAGATATGCAGCATATGTGGATGTTTTTGGGTCACAGTTTTCAGATTGCCATTTATTACAAAGAATAAAAATTATATTGATGTAATAATGGTAAAAAAAATCTTTCAATATGGATTAACCTTTTTTATTTCATCAAATCTTATATTTAAAGCTTCTTTTAAAAAAGTAATAAGCTTCAAAGTTGCCTGTTTTAATGAAACATCTAAATGTAAATCTATAACAAAAATTGACATATGAGCTGCTTGAGTTTTATTTTGATAACAGATCACTGTGGTTGGTAATGCCTTTAATGATGTATTACCAGTACACACCATATGGCACTCTCTATCATGCTTCACTTGAACTATAATAATTCATGTTGCTTTGCCATGAACATGCTGGCTAGTGTTCAACCTCACTCACAAAAGAATAACACTTCACATTTTATACTGGTGTGGGCTTACATAGTGTAAAAGCACACCATGTTAAAGATTAAAATGTCTGGAGAAAGATGCAAGCCATTACATGCTCAGCTGTTGAAAATGCCAGTGGAGTAAAGGAGACTGCAAATGATACGCAGCATGTGCATCTTATTTTTCTATTTTTTATGTTTGTCTTATTTGCTTATTCAGTTTTAAGTCTTGTAAAAATTGTTAAAACTTATTTAGTAATTACTAAAACATATTTTGGTAACCACTATGCCCCTATAAGCAATGTGTAATTTTAGTTAGTTTAAGGTGTACCCATTGTGCAACCTTAAATCTTGTACACAGATTTTATAATTTTTGTAAAATGGCACTGCTTATAGAATGGGAACCTGGGGAGCGGTCAGACATGAGACCAAGGTCACCACGACTAAAGCCAAGTGCTCTCTAAAGGGGAATAATGCCTTCTAACATCAGGATCTGGAGTAGTAGAACCGTATTCTCTAGAGGACTGAGAAGAGTAGGAGAGGGATTTATAGGAGAGGGGACTTTATAATCCAGAACTAATCACCCAGCATCAGTTCCTGATAGCACTAATGCTCCTGTGAGTGAATGCAATCAGGTGAACACAGTATTGTTCCAAAATCTTGTTTAACCTTTACCACCATAGGCTAATTTTGTGGGATGTTTTTATAGTTTGACTTAAAGGATATTTATAGGAAACACTCTCACATGCCAGATGTTGTTTATGTTGGAGATGTTGTTATTTCCAGGAGATCCTAGATTACTCAAATTTGTCTTCATGAGATGTAAAAAAAAAGAGAGAATTTAGATGTGTATGAATCAATCAATTAATCAATAAAAATTTATTATATGGTGCTTTTTAAACAGCAAAGCAGCTTTACAGAAATCTGGGTCAATTGAGTCGAAATCCAAGCCTCAATTGAGCAAGCCAGCAGGCAACATGGCAAGGAAAAACTTCCTCAGGCTAGGAAGAAGAAACCTTGATAGAAACCAAGGCTCAATAGGTGAACCCATCCTCCTCTGTTTGACACCAGACATAAAGGCATAAAAGGTTGTACAATAAGTACAACAACAAGTGTAGCTAGTGGTGGAAGCCTGCTGTGTAAATGGGTGATGAGTTATCTGAGAATGGAAGTGTGAGTAAAGCACTAGCTCAGTGTTAATAGAAGTCCATTCAAGTTAAACATTCGAAGCTGCCAGTGGAGTCTCAAATGTGAGATGAGTGGGCATCTAGGTAGATCTGTCAGGAAAAGGCATCTTTTTTTTAAGGACTAACCAGTTGGAAATCTATCATCCACGGTGTTTTTGAGCTGACAGGAGGATATTTATAGCAATAAGTTCTTCAAAATACTCACCCAAACAAAAAATTAAAAAAAATCCTGAATGTCCATTTTTTTATGTATCACTATAATCAAAATAATCCATTCCTCTCATTTTCCTTTATAATCCAATATCTTGGGTCAGTGACCTCATCAACCTTCACTGATCAGTCAAAGTGTTTGCAGGTTGAGCATATACACCTGGACAGAGCAGGCACCGGAAGCTCCTTTGGCATTTTAAACTGGGATTCAATTCAGTTGGAAACAAATACATTTTTGCTGTTTACCAAACTTGATTTTTCTCTGATAATTAGAACACAATAACTAGACAACCATGGTTAGATAGGGTGAGTCTTTTGTAATTTGTTACAATATGTGTATCATATCTGTAGGTTTATTTGGCCCTGAGTAATGAAGCCTAGAATACAGCCTGTAACTCCTTTGGGTTCTAAGAGCACAGAGGGGCACTCCCTTATTAATATCAGGCAGTGGTAGCTTAGTGATTAGAGCAATATCTGGGCCCACTAAGCTGCCACTGTTGGGTGCCGTGCTGTCCAGTCTTGTTTCCATTCTGCTTTTGTTTATGCTTGTTTGGTTTAGTTTGATGGGTTTTTCCAGCACATGGCTATTGTGTTTATTGTCTGGTCTCTGCCCTAGCTCTGCCTCTTCATCAGTGTTCCCACCTGTGCATCATTGTAGCCCTGCCTTCTTGTTTTCTCCTCCAGGTGTGTCTAGTCTCTGTCTGTGTAGCCCTTTCAGCGTGTTTTTGTCTGTCGTTGTGTGTGTATATGTTTGCAGCTGTCATGTCTATGGTGTTCTTTGGATTTTAGGTGCCAAGTCAATTTGATTTGTAAAGTCTTGTTACTCTTTGTACGTTTGGTTTCTCTCTTTCTAGTTCGTACATATTTTACTTTGTAGCTTGGTAAGTTTTCACAAATAAATCCCTTGTACCTGCACTTACGTCCACCTCCTACTCTCACCTCCCATCACTGTGATATTGGGCCCTTGAGCATAGCCTTTACCTCCCTTCAGCAGGTGACCCACTGAACCAGGCTTTCTAAGCTGGGATGTGTGTTGTGAATTTTATTGTACTGCATATCCACGAATGACAATAGAGGCATACTAGCATTAGGTGGACATAGAAAGGAACATTGAATAAGCAGGTGTCTTCAACATTTGGCATCTAGCGCATTTATGAAAGTACCTAATATTGGTTCATGAACTTAGTTATAGCCTAAATTATTAATTCAAGTATTTTATTAATTTATCTATTGATTCAGTTTATTGATTTAAGTGAGTTATCCAAGTTTTGATTCAAGTGTGTCAACTGAACCCTGTTCATCAGGATCCTTATTTTATACCAAAAAAAAAAAAGATGTACATTATTGATGTGCAGTAACTGTAGTTACAGTTGATTCATGTGCAACTGACCCATTCAAATCATTTAAATCAAAGCACCCTTTTCCTTTGTGTCTGTGCGCGCACACTGCATGATCAGAATTGTGGGTGAGATAGGCCATTTGAGCATGGATGGGCTTCAGCGTACTCGAGCTGGAGGCTAATGAAGCGACAGGCAGCACCTGCGGCCCACTCAGCTGATCTGAGGCAGTGGCCGAGGTGGAAGCAGCTGTACGCTGTGGGCACAGGGAACGGAGCCCAATTCGCAGCACTCAGACTGGCTCCCACTGTGTGTGTTTGCTCCCTCTGCCAGCGTGTACCACTGAGTCACATACAGCTCCCATGACTCAGCCAGCTCACAGCATCACTGCGCCTCAGATCAGATCTTCACTGAGCCTCAGTTTGCTCAGTGATTTTGGGATCCCTCAATACACCAATATTTCCATGTCTCATCTGAGCTCTTAAATCTCACACTGTTTAGCAGTGTTGGAGTTCACCTCAGGATACACATTACTAGTTTGAATGCTTGTGTGCATGGCTGTGTGTCTGGTAAAATGTGTTTACGGGTACTGGTGGAAAGCTTCCTCATGCAGCGCCCAGCAGATGTTCCAGATATTGCCATGTGAGCCTCTGGGGATTGGAGTTATCAAACACAGATCCTCCCTCATATTCAATAACAGTTACTCAGACCTTAGCAAGGGTTGGTAGTGACTAAAGCTGTATAGATATTAAATTTAATTACCCACAGAACATTGTTAAGTAATGCTTGGCACAAATGCATTCTTGACACATTCAAAAAGTTATTGCCAATAGAAATAATTATAATTTAAACCCACCGGCCATAACATTATGACCACCTGCTTGTTTCAGCACTCATTATCCATTTCCTCAGCTTCACTCTCTATGCCGGACCCCTTTGTAGTTGTATAATGGCAGACTGTAGTCTGTAGTCTGTTTTTCCAGATACTTTGATAACCTCCTTTTAAACCTGTTCATCAATAGTCAGGACACCACAGGACCATCACAGAGTAGTTTTTATTTGGGCGGTGGATCATTCTCAGCATTGCAGTGGCACTGACAGAGTGGTGGTGTATTAGTGTGTGTTTGCTCTGAGTGGATCAGACACAGCAGTGTTGATCATCGGCCGCTACTGGACTATGAATATTTCACCACCCAGAAATATCCCGCCAGCAGTGGCTACATTTACAGACACCCTAATAAACTCTTAATAATCTGACCAACTGCTCAGTCAAAATAGAGTATGTCCATGTGTAGACTACAATTGAAATAGAGTAGTCCCATTGAGGCCATTCTGATTACAATTTTGATCCAATTAAATGAGGTGGGTACTTATTTAAATGTCTGTTAAATAGAAGAATAATAGAGATGCAAACCTGTATTCAATTACATTGCCAATCGGAAAGTTTAAGCAAGTTCCGCACATGTGCATTTGTGTCTGCAAATTGGGAACTTTCAGACCTGTTCAGAGTATTTGAGCAAATGAAGGACAGTGGATTATTATATGAACTATACGGCAAAGTAAGAATCCATGGACATTTCTAAAGTCTGTGTATTACAAAGATAAAATCCAGTAAAGTGGTTTATCTGATAATATGGATAAATTCATGGGAGAATAACCCCTTACGTACATGGATGAAAATAGCGTGGGTGTTGAATTTGCTGACAACCTGTTGGGAATTTTTACAAAGGTACGGAAAGCATTTTTGAGTAACTGAAGGTAGTTGATACCCTGCTGAACAATTCAGCTGAAGACCACCTTTAGCTGGTAGCTGGCTTTGCATGGTTTAAGCTAGTTAAGATGCTTTAATATGATTGAAAAGCTGGTCATCTAGACAAAACTATGATGGTCAGCTAGCTGGTTAGCTTAGAAGAGTAATGCATGTTGCCTTTGATTGTGGTCATACTTAGTAATGTTGGTCAACTAGCTTCTTCTTTGTGGTGGTACATATTTGTCATTTGGGTTGGATTGCATGCAGTGTACATGTAAACACAGATTTTAATCAGATTGTTGAGTAGAGTGTGTATGTAAACACCCAGGGCTAAATATAGAATTGGAATGGATGCAACTGGTTTGGGGAAAATCTTTACATGTAAATGTAGTCAATGTGCAGAATCCTATGACCTGATAAAGGACTAGAGAATGATCAACATAAACGGCGCAGAAATAGATGAGATTCTTCCTCTGAAATTACATCTACAATGTGGATCAAGTAGTAGTGTCTAAGAGTAGCCAGTGATTGTACACAGTTTTTAAACACTCCAGCAACATTGCTGTGTCTGATCCACTCTTCTATTTGAGATATTTAGATTTAATTTTCATTTAATTTTCACTGACATTACTAAACTGTCACCCTGTAAACAGATTAAACATTAAAATAAACTGTCTATTTTTTGTTCAAATTTTGTCCTTAAACATTTAAAATCTTAACGTTTGTTACAGGATCTGACCAGTTTAGTATTGTTGTCAACAATGCCTGATACACCTTTTGGCTGATATTGGGCTGACACGGATACTGATACTTGGTACTGAATCAGTGGCATACAAAAAAAAAAAAATCTTGTGTTCTGTCACTAATCCAGAGGTCAGCAGTCAGTCGATTTCACAAATTAGCATGTTAAATGTCTTTATCTCAAGTGAAGCCCACTCACTCTTTCTCCTTACTGTTTCTGAAACATCACCACCTGTACAAGTTATTTGCCCTTTGCACTTATCTTTACTGGCCTTGGCTGTCCCTTCCATAATACATAATAATCATGAAGGATTCAGGATGAAGCAAATCAGATAATGACTGATGTGTGACAACTGCAAAGAAACAGAATAAATGAACATATAATATTGTTTAAATAGTTTGAAATCACCATTTGTGAGACACAGATGGAATTTGAACTCCACACCCATCCACGCAGCACACACATCGAGCAGTGTGCTCAGAGCAGTGCAGTGTTCGGGAAGCAAAGACATACATAATTTTTGCCTGACAGTACATAGTTTACATTGGCAAATCACCTTTTTATGGTAAAAAGTTAGGATTTAAAGATAACCTAAAGATAAAGTATTTAAAGCTATAAAAATCCAAAAACATAATACCCTGGATATGATGTGAGTGAACACTGATATAAACTTAAAGTGAATTCCCACAATTTAGAATTTCTGATGGACATTTTCAGTCTTGAACATGTTCTAAAAATGAGGATGTATGTTCGCCCCATTTATGTGAGCAAGGGAGCAATGATGTGCAGCAGTAGTAGGAAGAAATAAGTCATCTGAAAGACTAAATTTTCATCCAGGCAAGAACGGAACTGACAGCCCTCATAACCAACCTCTTACAAACTGACCAGCTCTTGCCTCCTACATCTCTGGCTGTAATTAAATAGGTTACAAAATTTTCGTATTTTGACGTGAGCATCCATATAGCTCCTGCCCTTGCAACCAGTCAAATGCTAGCATCCCTTAATGTGGTCTTGGAGATATAGTCCAGATAAGGCAACTGTCATGTCCGGACGGTCGGCAGAGATGACTAGGGTGCGGAGGCAAATGCAGGGTTTTGATGATTTAATAAAAATAAAGAAAAAAACAAAGCTGGGGAATACAAACACTAAATACACTAAAACAAAATGTAGACAAACAAAGGAACCAATATACAAACAAAAAGGATTTACAAAACAAAGACTACAAACCAAAAACAAGCTACACTTACTTACGGAAACAAAACACTAACTATGCTAACAAACCAGGGTGGGTAACAAACCAGGGTGGGTAACAAACCAGGGTGGGTAACAAACCAGGGTGGGTAACAAACCAGGGTGGGTAACAAACCAGGGTGGGTAACAAAAGGACTGACAAAGACAGACTGAAACAAATACAACATGACATTGATCACACCTGGGACATGATAACGAGGGGGCAGGGTTACAAAGCAGACACAGGTGGGAAAGGGTGGAGGAAGGGAGGAGACAAGGACAAAAACAACCCATGTGCTAGGAGCACATGGAGGAAACAACAACTCCGAGACAGGAAGACAGAGGTAAACTGGACTAACAAAGGGCAGACATGACAGCAACACAGAATGATGTACTAATATGACTTTTAAAATAATATATATTTTTTTTAATTATTGGTAGGGTTAATTTTTTCCTCCCAAAATATTCTTTCCTCCCTTACCATCTAATGTGTCTACCGTGCCCATGTGCAAAATAAGCACTTGTGCAACAGTGCAACACTGAAAAAAAATGATTAAAGCAATAGACCATGAGGCTGGGCTGACTGTTTCTCCGTGGTCCATATCTATTGGGACTGGTTAGACTGAAAACCTGACTCAGTGAGAAATGCAAGAATCACTTAACACCCCTTTGAACAACAGCAACACCAAGAGTGCTAGAGGGACTCCCATGGTACCATCCATCAGTTTCTTACACCGTCAACCTGCCCACCACATACTTAGGCCCACCCATTTGTGGCTAAGACTATAGAGATCCAACCTTCATTCCTTACCTTCCTGTACTTGGACTTTCTCTCAGTCTGCATATCTCCATTTTCATTCATTCTTCTGTCTGTAGCCACAGGCTTTGTCAGATGAAAGATGCAAAAAACTTTAGACATGAAATGACTGATCTCTCCATCAATGACATTAGAATATCTTGGCATGGAATGTCCAAGTTTCTCTCGTTTGGCATCCATGTGCTTGAGGGCGGAGTATATGTCAAGGCATATTTCTTATTCAATGACAGAAGCACTTAAGATAACTCATCCTAGACTCGTGCAAGAACAAATCTGACAGAACACTGTCAATTCCAGATGGAGAGGGGCAATGAAGAACATATGTCAGTGCAATGGCAAAAAATTAGCAAGATGAGACAAAAAGATGCTAGAAAAGGCTAAATAGCTGTGAATTACAGCTCCTTTGAAAGTGACTGCTAAAACAGAAACAATGAGCAGGACAGGTCTCTCTCAAGGAATGCTTTAGGCTATAATGAGATTGAGGATTTTTTTTTTCTGGCACCATGACTTTGCCAGCTTTGCCTGATTAACAATTTACACATTTACTTCCCTGCCTAAACTGGGGCTGCCTCTATGCATTTTAACAGCCCTGTGTGAGGCAAGAGAATGAAAAGCTGGCAATGAAGGCTTTTTACAGAAAGGAATTGAGCATTCCTGGCAGGCGCCTGACCTTGGAATCAATCAAGCAGAACTAGTGGTGCAAATCAGAAATAAACAAGCTGGACTCAGAGAGCATTCAAGATCTAATTGGGCCAGACAGTTTGGAGCCTATCATCCACTGATACACCACCTGGGTGCACTGCTCACAGTGAACACACTGAAAGAATACAGTGGCACAATCCAAGCAATTACTATACAATTGTTGATTAGTCCAGTGACGTCCAACCAATCTACGCCTTAAAATGACACAGGCAGCATTTTGATGGCTTCCTACAGTCACAGTTAACAGGTAAAAATGCCAGATGCCTTTCATATATGTGTATTTCATGAATATGAATTATACACATTAACCCACACTTGTTAAAAAATGTGGGCTCACTGGACATTGGTTATGGCTGTTATTTTGCTTATTAGTAATGTATAAAGGAATTAAATGCAATAAAACAAAACCATTATTTTTATTTTATTATGAAACAGGTCATTTTTCATTTATTTCAAAATATGCCATTTTTTTACAATAAACTATGTACTGTGGAAAACACATTATTAAAATGTAAGGAGCATTTTAAGGTGTTAAATAATGCCCTTTTATGTGTTACATACTGAAATTAAACATTTTTAACATGTAAAACACACACACACACACACACAAAAAAAAAAACATTTCTTGAAGAAATTTGACACAGGTTCACTGGTTGTTCCTTCTCAAAGAACATTTGGTACATACTTATATCACTGCATACTATGAACACCCCCAAAAGTCCAAGCTAATGTTTTGGAAATGTTCTAACCCAGTCGTCATCACAATTTGGCTATTGTCTAAGCATCTTCCATTCTTATACTTGATTGTTCTTCCTAATTTTAACACCTCAACCACAAGCACTGACTCTTCTCTTGCTGTCTCTCCACCCCTTGAAAGGTGACACTGGAGGCAGATAATCAATGTTGTGCTCTTGTTTCATGTGTTATGGCTGATCCATGTGCATGTCATTATGACAAATATCAGGTTCATTCCATGCATTGTAATGAATTATAAGGCCATATACTGCCTTACAAATATATTTATAGAGCATTATGAATACAGGATTCAAAGAAAGTGTTATGTGATTATGTTAAGGGACAGGCAGCATGTAACCCTAACCCTAAATGTTTTTTTTTTATTCAAGCTCCTAATCAGATATCAAATCAAATATCAACTGTAAGTAAATCTGTCCTGTGACACATTTGGTTTCTGTCAAAGGCAGGCGAATCTGAGCTTTGGTACTGCAGTTAAATGTAAACTGACAGGTCATCTCTGGCAGCTACACATTTGCGCACTGGCCCCCAATACCATGTTTTAATGACGCCTCTTTCTTTCACAAAAATGCATGCCTAACCCTCTCTGCTGCATCATGATGTTTTAACAAACTATAAGAATGCCTTTGCTTTGATGCAGCCCAATTAGACTTTACTTTCTATCTTGTTAAATCAGAAGCATTCAATTGCAGAGGCTTTAAAAGGTCTGATTATAATCTGTCCACAGAGTCCTAGATTGCTTTCATTAGATATATTCAAAGAGAGTTTTCTTGATGCTGAAGAAAACAAAAAGTGAAGCAAAAATAAAACACTCCAAAATCATCAGATTTAGATTATTAAACTGATCAACATAAATGAAAAATAAAACAAGTTCTCAACACTAGCTTCATGGACTTGGGGAGCAAATCAGCATGTACTGCCGGGTTGATAAGAGCTTGTTGATATTGCCATTTCTTGCTTGACACTGGATAACTGTTACTACCCTGGATTTCAAACAAATCCAACTGTCAGTGTTGCATTAACCACATTATTTCATCTAAGCAATACTGTAAACAGCTGCTCTGAGCACAGTCAACAAGAAGCAGGAGGGGGTTGATTTAAGATGGGCAGTATCACAATATGGCAACAATTCTTCAACTTTCACTTTTTTCAGCAGAGAACTTGTGGATTTTTCCCACCTTTGCCTGGTGTTAAACACTGTCAAATGTGAACTTACTGTCATGAACAGGTTAAATAGAGAGGCTACACTTTGCTCTACTGCTGTGCACTGATCATGAATAATCTTTGTTAAATTATCTTCGCACACCTAGCATGGTACTACCTGGGGAGCAACTGTGGACAACTTATGGGCCTTGATCCTTAGAATTCAAGATCCAAACTTTGCATGCAGTTACATACCATTTTCTAGGTTCCATAACTCAGGATCAGAATAACCTGCAGACATGATAATATATCATAACAAACTGATGACTGTTTGTTTTCTTTTTCACACAGTGTTAAATATTTTTAATAAAAGTATTGAGAATGGATACAGGAACATGCGTAAATACATTAACATTGTTTTCTGTTTTATTTGGACTACTCTCAGTAAAATTATTTTGAAAAAAATATTTTTATTAGATTGTTTCCTTGACAATAATAATCATTACAATACAATCATTGTATTTGCACCTCATAACATTCAATTTCCAACAGGAGTTTTGGCATATAATCTGCTTTTTAGCATATATTTAAATATTTTCATTTACATTTTGTAAATTATTACCTATCAAATTTAGAAGACACATTTGAGTAGCCTAGGATCTCCTATAAATAGCAATATTTTGCATTTGGCAAATATCTTGCCACCATGAATATTGACAGGGGTGGCCACACAAAATAAAATGAAATGAAACACTGATATTGGAGGTCTTTATTAGAAAACTAATGGTTACAATAAAGCACTATTGAGCAACACAACTGAGCCCAGAAAGCTGGGTTAGTTCTTACCTTTCAAAGGAGTCCTGAGGTTATATCCCATCCTACTTGTCATTGTGATGATTATGGCTCCAAACACCCAACTAACCTCACCAAAATGTCACTTAGAACATAAAACCTCAAAAAATAATATCTTATTAACTAAAAGCACCCATAACATCACAGAAGGTTTGTTATTGAAATATCATCATGTCCTTGTGTGGGTCAGTTAACTTTGTCAGGGTGGGCATCTTGATTCTAGTTGTGGTCTGATAAGTAAGACATTTGGAGTCAGTTTACTTTACATCTTCCTGCTGGAAGTACAAATTAGGGGGCGGCTAGAAAACTTTGCACAGTACTAATGCAATTAATAAATTCTGTCACACTACAAAACACTATAACAAACCATAGTACATTCATAAAAGATTGGTATATGTTATTGCTCCCAAGGGAAATTGAGGCATCCAGTAGCTTAGTAAAATAAAACAGTAAGATACAAAAAATGAAAGATACAGTACAATATAATGGAGATATAGAAACTAAAAACACACAAAGAGCTTAAAGTACAAGAATCAGTAAGTTGCATCCTGTGGTGAAGTCTGCAGCTGGATGACCCTCAGTGCAAAGAAGGATGTGGAAAGATGTAATGTATATAGTGCTAAGGTGAGAAGTGACATTATGTGCAAAGTAGCTGAACCTAAAGTTTTACCCAGTAATTGTATAACCAAAATATAAATAAAGACCAGTACACATAAATAAATATGTAATTATGAATACTGACTGTATGATCAGGTCTTAAAGTTAACTCAGTCCATGAGCAGAGCTAAAAAGGCTGATGACTCTTGGAAGAAATGTTCTCTGGAACCTGTCAGTAGAACAGTTCAGTGACCTCAGCCTCCCACTGATTGAACTCCTCTGATTCATTATGGTGTGTAATAGGTGACTGGCATTGTCCATGATAGTGGACAGTTTGTCCACAGCCCTTCTCTGTGTCACTGTTGTCAGAGAGTCTAGCTCCTCTCTGACTACTGACCTGGCCCGCCTGACCAGTTTGCCAAGCCGCAGTGTGTCCCTCCTCTTGATGCTGCCTCCCCAGCACACCACAGTGTAAAAGAGAATACTGGCAACTATAGAGTGGTAAAACATCTGCAAGAGTTCTCTATTGTGTTGAAAGGCCCCAGGAAGTAAAGCTGGCACTGCTCCTTCCTGCATAGTTTATCGGTGCACACTGACCTGTCCAATATTTGACATCCAGCTGCAGTCCAAGGTACTTGATCTTCAGGGAAATTGAGGCATCCAGTAGTTTACAACAGGCAAAAATACAACAATACGATGCAACAAATAAAACGTTCAATAAAATATAATAGAGATATAGAAATTAAATAGGGAGGAAAACTCTACAGAGTATACTAAATTTTACAATAAACAAACAAAGAGCTTAGAGTACTGTGGAGTCCTGTGCTGAAGGTCCTATCCACCTCTCCAAATCAAACCGCTCAATGATGGCTGGCTGTGGGTTTAGTCCAGACCTACAAAATAAAGAAGGTTCAGCTGGGGTGCAAGTGACAGACTAACTGACAGAATGTAACCAATTGTGATAGTGTAAAATGAACTCAGTGACATCTGAAACCAACTGGTGCCACAGTTTCACTGACTCAAACTCCATTTGAATGATTTTCAGATTAATAGGGCTGCAATATAAAAGCTCTCTCATATGGAAGAAAATATTTGTCTTTCTCTGTTTGTATGTGTGTGACAAAAAAGAATGAGCATGAGAGAACATTGCGAGTTTGACAAGTAAGAAAAATCACGTGTAATGGAGCATTTAGACAATTACTCACTGTCTGTCTCTGTCTCTTGCAGATATATGCACAGACACACACATACGCACACAAATGCGCACACAAGAACACAAGCAAGCCACCATTTGTCACTTTGGTGAGTGTGTGAGTGTGAAAATAGAGAGGATGGTAAATGTATCAGTCGCTCCACTTCACTCTGTGTCAGTCTTCTACTTCCAATGCTCCACTTTATCCACATAGAGAATATCTTTTGCCATTTAATTAGAGGAATGGGTGGTAAATCCAACATAGATTTCATTAGTTTCCTTATTTATTTACAGTTGTTTGAGTTGCATGTATGACTGGTATTCCTAATGAACATCTAATGGGCACGTCTACGATTAACATGATCCTGCTTTTTGCCCTGACGTTGGACTGAATATTGCATTAACATCCAGCCTTACCTCAGACTCACTGCCAGGTTAAGAATGGTCTAACACCCATATATTCAGTGAAGAGCAGATCTGTGCTCCTCTTCACCTACAATGTGTTCCAGCAAAGGAGATGTGTCCAATAAATCCAGTAGTAGTAAATAATGTCTGTAAATCTGTTATGGATAAATATTCAGGTAGCTTCATGTAAAAAACACACACATACACACACACATATATATATATAATAGTAGAAATAAACAGTATATAAAAGGATAAAATGAGATGCAATAACCATAAATGATAATAAATAAGGAATAAACAGCAACAAGAATCACAGATGTGTGTAGTTGGGTATGAGTATAGCAGCTTATGAGTAAAGAAAAAGAACAGCAGCATGGATAAAGTGTCAAGCAGTTAGAATTTAAAAGTCTTACAGCTTCAGGGAGGAAGCTGTTCCTCAGTCTGGTGGTTCTACACCTAATGCTCCACAACCTACTGTCTGAGGGCAACAGGGCAAAAGTGTGTGCTGTGTGAATGGGCTCTTTCATGATGCAGGTGGCTCTCTTTCTGCATATGGAAGTGTAATTGTCCATTGTGGTGGGGAGGCTGACTCCAACAGCTTTCACCACCCTCAGCAGAGCTCTCCTTTCTGCAGCAAAGCAGCTTCCAAGCCACACATTGAGGAGATGTTATGGATCCTCACAGACTGTGGCATGTTGGTCAGGAAGTCCAGGACCCAATTACAAAGGGTGGAGATCAGTCCAAAGTTTGTGAGCCAGGGTTTAGGAATCAGGGTGTTAAACGCAGATGTGAACTCCTCAAAGCACATAGGAATCCTTATGCTCCAGGTAGGTGAGAGCAGTGTGGACCACAGAGGAGATGACTTGCTCTGTTGGTCAGTACCTGTGATGAGGATATTGGTCTGGATCATTTATTAATATTAAACTTCTGATGAACTAATGAATTGGTAACATTTGGAAATACTAATGGACACTTTGGAAACATCAAATGTCATTGATACACATTTACTAGTTTTTAAACTCAGCATTTAGTGATTTGTTCGTTTTCAAATATTTAATAATTTAATGAAATTTCATTAATTTGAAAATATTAACTACATGAAAAGTCATTTGTTAAAATTCTAATTCTGATGAACAAATGATTAATTAATCATTACTTAATGGTATATTAAATAAAGTTTATTATAAATTGTTACCGGGATTTATCCAGCTCATCCTAAACGTACTGAATGATGCAAATTTACTGCTCCACCGTCCAAAACTGGCTGACTTTATGCCTTCTAGCTGACTCTTGCCATTCGGCTAAGTGACCTTTGGCTCATGTGTGACTTTGATCACTTGAATCTCAGTTCTTCAAAAGGTCAAAAGAGACCAAAGAGAAAAGGAAAGGGAACAAGAAGGCTATAGTCAGTTAGTCCTTAGATTAATTTAAAACCTTAGTCATAATTTATTTTTATTCACCCACACCAGGGTGGGATTGGAATCAGCAATTTAGATGTATTTAATGGGTTTAGCATCCCAGAGACTAGAGACTCAAGGTTCAACTCAAATTCAGCTCATACTTAAATATCAGAGTTCATTACATCATTTCAAATTCATCTCCCAGAAAACAGAGACTCATTCCAGAGTTTGAAGACTCAAATACCTACCTCAAATACTTAGCTCAGACTTGCCTCTCAGAGATTCCAGACTTAACTCACCCTCACATCTCACATCCAACTCACAGTCTCAGATTAACATGCCAGTGTCTAAAGACCGAGATCAGATTCAAATACTAGAGACACAAAACTGACCTCAAACTCATCCCAGACTCACCTCTGACTCAGCTCTGAAGACTCATCTCTGACTCAGCTCAGACTGCCATAACAAAAAACGTAAGACTCAGTTAACACTTTCATCCCATAGACTTGAGATTTAAATAACAGAGCTCACTCTCAAATCCTGACTGAAGAGCCTGAAGTCTGAGTTTACCACATTCCAGACATTTAAGACTCAAGACCTAGATGAGACTAGCATAAAATAGCTTTGAGCTTTGAAACCTGGGTCAGTTAGGAAGTGACCAGTGGTCATTGGCACTTAATTTCTAAGCCTAATTTTTGCTACTCTCAACAATAAATAAATAAATAAATAAATAAATAAATAAGATTATGGCTCTACCTATTTCTTTCTATGTGAATGCCCAGCAAGGCATGCACATGTTCAGGCAGTGAGTAAATATATCTACTTCTGCTTCTACTCGAACAAGTCTGCAGTCACTCATGCAGTCTGAAAATTGTGCATTTCTCTGTGAATATGTGAATGTTTCTGCTTGACCAGATGCGACCTCTCTGAGGACATTGGCATGATGCAGCATGATGTAGAGCATCATTTAGAAGATAATGAGCTGCCAGCAAACTCATCACCAATGATGTGTTAACATTCGTTAAGCATGTTTATGTGCAAGTTTACGTGCCAGTGTGTCTCTTATCAGTCCCTGCATGTGGGCAAGTCTCCTTCACCCTCTACCGCATTAACACCCATAATGTGATGTTTCCTGTCATTCAAATTATGGCCATTAATAACAGCTGCTTTGATTAAGGCTGAGAACCATTTAGTCCTGCAGTGAGCTGGCATCATTTGGGGCAGTAAAGGTAAAAAGCCCACAGGCAAAATCTCATAAAATACTTATTGCATAGTAAAGATTTTACACTTTACTTATTTGCCATTACATCACCAATTACTTCCTAGCTCTCAGATTAATAAAAGATGACTTCATAAAGCCAGTCATGATCAAGACTGATTTTTTTAGTTGAAAGTGATGTAATAGAGATGTGAAGGAAATGTCTTGGCAAAAAAGACAGACTGCACAAAGCAAGAGGAATGAATTATATTATTAAGTATTGGGACACATCTCAAAGATTTCATTCAGTCCCATTGCCACAAGTGTGTATGAGATATAAAAGCTCTTGTAGATGTAATGTGTAGGTGGCCCAATACTTTTATACATGTAGTGTATCTCTGGAGTGGAAAATGGCTTTCAGTTCAGAGGCAGCCACTGCTGCTGATGCAAATAAATACACTCGTTTTCAAATTGTTGTATGCAGAAGGAAGTGTCAGATTGTAGTGCTGCTTGGACAAAAGATAAAATGTATAAAAATATGTATGTATATATACACACCTGATACCATTGCAACTTTGCAGTGGTTGTAGAGGTTCCTAATGGTATCCTGCATTAATACTGGATTTTTGCTGTAGAGATAAGCGATTTATGTAGATTTGTGCTGTAATCTGATATAGCAAAAGCAGATTTTTTTTTTTACTTTCCTCAAACCACCAATACAAAACAGTTTTGTATTAATGCAGGTTGATTAGGCTGAATAAAACAAAGATAATCGAGAGTAGAAACATATGGTGCTGTTGATAATTTCTGGTCCACACTTGAACAGGATATACTACTTCCAAGTGTGGGAGAACAGGATAAATCTAGTGCTTTAGCATCAGCAGCTCAACCTGACACAGATAAGAATGGGGTGGTGGATGTCATTTTCCCTCAATAGTTTACCTCCCATTCGAAAGGTTCATGGTGGGCAAAGCTATGGCTGACTGGAGCCTGTGATCCATTTTAATTCAAATACAGCATAAAAAACAGCAGCTTAGAGAACAAGATTGGGTCTTTTTTAGGACCTCAAATACGTTTACCTCCACTATGAGAAGATCTGCCTTATCATAATTGCATCTATTCTCACCATTGACCTAAACAACATTCTCATCATCTCTCTCTCTCTCTCTCTCTCTCTCTCTCTCTCTCTCTCCAGCTTATGCACACTCATACACACAACTAAAAGTATGAGGGCAATGGGTGAATGTATTAAAAATGTATGTGGTGAAGAGCAAGTGCCACAGTTTCAATGGAATGTGTGTTATAAGAAACAAGGTGAGTTGCTTTCCTGTTTCTGCATAAGAATTAGAAAGAGTTGGGAAAAATTATTTTCTGAAGGTCACCTGAAGACTTGGCTAAAAATGTGCAGAATTATACAAGCTCTAAATCTTTTTTGCCACCTCCATGAGTGTAATTGGCAGAAAACTATTTTAAATGTTGATGAGCAGATGGTAGCACCTTCATGTTTAGAATAATAAGAGCTTTGAGTTTTTAATCAGGATTAAAACACAACTCCACTTCTACTGTTTATCTATTAAACCTCATGAAAATTCAAAGTTCATCATGTCAACCAAAATTAATTTCTATGTCCAACATATTTAATTGTCTCTATGGCAGACAATCATTTTCACAGTTTAATCAACAACACTTTATGAAATTGATTTTTTTTTTTCATTCATCCATTCATTTATATTCATAGTCATTATTCATTCCCAGCTCTTGGGACATATTCAACTAGTCTGCAAACTCCAAGATCAAGATCATATCAAGTGTGAAAATGTAAAGATTAAAAATAAATAAATAAATAGGCTAAAAGTAACTTGGGTTCAGAAGTTTAACATATATACAATACAAAAAAAAAAATGTTAACATCATTAACATGGCAAGTAATTATGTGTTACCTACCAGCTGTAATTACGTATATTATTGGTGAATTTGTACATATTAATTGTACACATATTGTAATCTCAGACACATATTAAGGCATGCACTTTTTTGGCATGATTTTGGATTTGGGCTGAACTGACAGTGAGTTGTGTTGGTTATGAGGATTTACTTGCATTTTGGTAGCATCTTTGTGTCAAAAACTGAAAAACGTGACATACAGAACTGTATGCACTGATGTTAATGGCCAAAAAATCTTCTAAAGTTGTATCAGTACATAACAACAAGGAATACTCCATTACAGCCATGACTGGGTGTGAGGCTGCACTGACAGTTCTGAAAATAATCATTACAGTTTCATAGGTACCAGATATATTTAAAATGTATAGAGATGACATAATAAGTTACTTAATCTCAACAGATATGTGTACATGTTTTGCATTTTAATGGGGCCTTATTTGGGCCCCTACAGGCATCTACCTACTTTTTTTGGCGCTACAAAAAACTGCCCCTGTTTCTGAACACCTAGTTAGTGCCAACGGTTATATTCAATACAAGATTATCCAAATAATATATATGTGAGAACAGGTGTCCTCTGCTGACATGCTGTTTTGTGTGTGTGTGTGTGTGTGTGTGTGTGTGTGTGTGTGTGTGTGTGTGTGTGTGTGTGTGTGNTGACCCGTGTGTGTGTGTGTGTGTGTGTGTGTGTGTGTGTGTGTGTGTGTGTGTGTGAGAGTGTGTGTGAGAGAGAGAGAGAGAGAGAGAGAGAGAGAGAGAGAGAGAGAGAGAGAGAGACGTCTCTCAGACAGAGTTGGCATCAGCGTCTACCCAGCCTGGCACAGCCACCCACACACTCAGGGTCAGCAGGAGGACAGTGGCCCCTCAGGGAGTGCTGAGTGTCATTAAGACATCCTTCCATGGCCGCATTCTCCACCACTCTCGCTCCGATTGTCTGTGTGTCTGAGTGTTCTGGTGCACTCTTACAGCTCACTCCTCCTCTCTGTATTCTCCTCATCCTCACTGTCGGCAGGTGTAAGTTGAAGTGAGCAGGTGGCCTTGTACTGCGGCCAATTCAGTAACCATGGCGATAAGAACTTAATATGAATCAGCCCTAATTCTGTAACCACATCATGAAGATGCTCCTCTGCAGTAGAGAGAGAATCTTTCCCNGCTGCTGTAGGTGTAGAGAGAGAGAGAGAGAGCTGGTGCTGCTGCTGTAGGTGTAGTGTGTGTAGTTCTGGCCTTTGCTCTGGCTGCATATCAGCTTTAATTACAGTGCAGCGCTTCAAATCCCTGCAGAATCTGCTGGAGCCCAGGGGGAGTGGCACACAGCATCTGAACCAGTGCAAATGAAAGTCATCAATCAGCAGAGGATACACCATGTTACCACACACAGCTGTACCCCCACCATAGTAGCAGGTGAGTGGGCCAACAGCAGTGGCTTTACCAATTGGTTTGGGGTGTACACTCAGGGAAGAATGCACACATTTTTAGGCTGTGTAGGTTTTTTTAGGTCTAGACTTTTGTGGCATTTTGTCAGAATGATTTTCCACAGTGAAATATTCTATGCAAAACAATATTCCATGCTATGAACAATAAAAAATACCCTGAGACTGACAAATCAATAGCATGCTTCAGGTTTCTTGCTGCCCTGAAAAAATAAATATGTGGCACATTGGTGATATAGACTTAAGACATATTTTTATTTGTTTGATACTGGAATTATTACTTCCCTATAACTTAATATTATACTAGAGCAGCTGACATTTCTGGGCAGGGTAGCAGTGAAAAATGAAACAAAAGCACAGTCTGGAGGCTGCATGCTCTTTGTTAGACTATAACTTCACACAAAAATAATTTATGCATGCCAGTGAATCTCAGAAAAAAGTCTCAGGACAGGGTTAGGATTAAGTCATGCGACATGACCTCAAGAAAGAACAAACAAGGCCCATAGCCAGTATGGTAACCACACCATGTTGGGACTTTGAATGAGGATCGTGCTAATACAATGGAAGCAATGAAGGAGGCCAGTAGACACCATGCAAACACTGTTCTAGTGATTTTGGGCAAAGGCTATATCTGAGATGCTAACACTGTGGTAGTGACATGAGAGGACACCAGTAGTCAGCATAGCTGACACATCAACGCCACTGTAGAGCCATGATCAATAATTTACTTAGTGAGCTTCATAATGCTTTAATGTTTGGGTAGATTTTTTCCATAAATAACCTTCATATAAGAATAATAATCATGGAATAAATAATCATGGATGGATGATGGATACTTTATTAACGTCATATATTACAGCAGCACAATGAACATCAAATAGCAAAATAGCACAATATTCAAACATTATTAAGACATAAATAAAAATACTAACTAAAATACAATAAACTAAGCTAGAACTTCTGAGCTACAGAACAGTTTAAAGTGTTGAAGTGTGGCAAAAAATTATACTTGTCTAAACAATCTCATGTGGCTTTAATCTGTGCTTATTAACTGACATACAGTTTATGGTTCTATAATAATAATATGCACAGCAAGATGCAATTCTAACAATTCTGCAATTCTAACACCTACACACAAGCACTTCAAGCAAAGGAAAGGAAAAAACAAAAGGAAAAATCAAACAGGACCTTACACAGTTACACTGAAACTCCAGTCTAAACATTTTATATAAACTCACCTTTAGTCATGAATGATCCCTGAAAGGAAAAAGCTTTTAATGGGGTGTAACAAGTTCATGCCTGCTTCACATCCAGCACATACATCTTTGCCTTTCTGATGTAATGATTCAAAGCTTGAAATGCCTGCAATTTTATTCACATCCATGATTAACGTTTGAAGAAACAGAATCTGGGAAAGGTTGACTGTTATTTTGGCCAAAAAAAAATATATATATGTATTGTGTTGTAGAGTGTAGATGTGTCCAAACCTTTTTTGGTAATATATATACATTAGAGTAATATTACAGGACACAAATGCAGAGTTACACAGTTCATGTGAGAGGGCTAAAGTATGTTTAAAAAAAAAAAAAAAAAACTCTTTCCGGCACAGACTGTGAATATGTGAATTCAAATTTAAAATGTATTAATACAGATTAATGTCTAAATGAACAATTCACTGTTTTATTCTATTTACAGTTCATAAATGAAACTCACTATATTAATACACAAAGAAACACATGTGAGCACATGCAGGTGGGCACACAGTAACACACCTGTCAGTGTTCAGGCAGGTTTGACATCCTGGTTAAAATAATTAAACTCTTTTGAATATATTTAGAAAAGATGACATATTATTGGTTCTCTGTGTGAATACTGGCCTAATTAAAAGAGACACTGCTGGGAAAAGGCTGCAGCACAGCAGGTCTTACTCCAGCCACACACACCGCGCGGAGACATAAAGGTGAAGTCCGCTCAGCTTTGTGTAACCCACACTTCAACCTGCCTGAAACACTCATCTTAGTGGGGCTCTCTCTCACATGTGCCCTTTACACATATGATGGGATTTCACAGCCGTGCTTGGCTTAGTTCACTTTTGGCAGCTGGTACAGTATGATGGATTATCTATAAGGGCCTGCTGAAGGATTTATGCAGGTTGAATTTAGAGCAGGCAAAGATTTGGGTAAACCTGTACACTTGGAGAAAATCTACTTTCTTCTCAACTTCTGTAAATAATTAGTTGTACTGACCGACATTCTGTTGTTAGCACTAAAATAAATGTTTACTTGAAATGTTTACTTAAATGTTGACTTTTATTTTGTACTACAAGTAGTTTTTTTTTTATATATTCATGGGATTTGGCAGGGGGGTCCAACAGCCTGGTCTAAAGATATATTTGTACATATGTATACTAAATATGGTGCAGCCTCATGCATATGTATGAATTACTAGTGTAACCTAGATACCCATAAACCAAATTATTTGAACAGAGAATGTTACAAAGCAACCAGTGTAATTATAAGAAGCAGCAAAGTTGGTGCATTCTAACTGTGTACTAATTATTAACTAGTAACTAGCAAAAACATTTAGTAAACTTAAATAACCAAGATGTGTTCTCATCCAGTCATTTTTAAGTGTGGTTATGATGGACACTACTCTCTATTCTAACTGTTTCCCCAACCCTAACTTAAACTTGACCTGTTACTCTAACAATATCATAACCTTAACTTAATCTGTTACCCTAGCCCTAACTTAAACTTCACCTAACTGTTACAAGTTTTTGACCATTAATTCCTTTTTAAGAAGCTCCATAAAGGAGGGCATACTATGGCAACAATGTTGGTGCATCCCAACTGTGTACTAATTACTAATACTAAAATATTTAATACACTTAAATATTTAAGATGTGTTATGATGGACACTGTTCCCTTACAGTGCAATGTGGAATGGAATGGAAAGACTTATCATAGTACTAGAAAAAATATCACAGTGCTAGAAATATCACAAAGTTAAAATTTTATTTGGGTTTATAATTTTAACTAGGTCCCCCAGTTCAAAACTTGTAAAAATGGTGTAAATTCTTTTCAAATGTTTTACCTTTTTAGGTTGTGTGGGAAAACTGGCAAGAAGGCAATAAAACAAAATAAATGAAAAAAAAAAAGACCAGCATGCTGACACTGAAACAAAAACCAAGGACAGACTGAGAGAAAGGATTATATATATATATACACTGACAAGGATTAGAAACTCAGGGCAGGGCTACACATGAGACACACATGTTAGGCACTAAAGACAGGGAGGATCAAAACAAAACAGAGATGTGCTAAAAACACAAAATGTATGTCAAAGTGAAAGACAGGGAGTTGTGACAGGATAAAAGCATGACATGGTGGGATATTTTCATTGTTTAATATACTTTTATTTGGCAAAAAAACAAAATTCAGGAGATCTTATTTTCAGACTACTCAAATTTGTTTTCATTTGAGATGTAAATATGAACAGGATTTAAATATTTGTATGAATTTGACCATGTTCTCATTTCCATGTACACAAGAACAGGGCAGTAAACAACTGGGAATTAATCTAGCTGGAAGCAATTAAGTTTTAGCTGTCATCTGAGTTCGATTAGTCACTGTTAATTCATCATACAGTGATGAGGCAAGGTTAGATAGGGTACGTCTTGTAGTTTGTTATGATATGTGTACAAGTCAGTAGGTTACTCTGAACCTGAAATGTGAAGCTTAGAAAATGGCATGTAACTGCCCACAATGTGTGAATCTTGGGTTAAACTTCATTGATGGTTAATATAATTGGTAAGGGTTTACTTGTATATTTTGCTGATATTTTGCCTAATGGTGTAAAATTTAATCACTGTACTTTTAAATACTGTTGCAAAAGTTTACTTTGACAGTCACAATATGATTACTGTCCAAATATTTAATGTTTTTGTGCAATTTCACCTGGAAATATATTTTCTGTTCTTGTTTCTTGACATTTAAAATGTATTAGAAGCACCCATTGCCTAGATAAATGTAAATAAAAATCCATAAAGTGGTGAATTTCTGAGATATATAAGTAATTAAATCAACACAAAGCAGCTTTCACCCTTTGCAAGTCATTTGAACTTCTTAACTTCTCCCTTGTTTCCAGCTTCAAAACACAAGAGTTATTTTTACTCTTCTAGAATGTTCCAATTAAAGAGCACAATTCCTCGGTGAGTCCACCGCCCACAGCTGGGCAGGGTAATTACGCCACTGGTAATTAAATATTCATTTGAACAATCAGAACTGTGGGGGGGTTTGTGTCGCTGGGCGGCAAGAGGGTTTCTGCAGCTGCTACAATGTGGAGGGTGACCTTTCAAAAACACCTTGAAAGGGTCTTCTGTACACTTTCTCTGATACAAGTATGAGTGCTTGTCCATGGGGTTTCCCATTATCACATATCATTCAAATCCAAGGCAATACATAAATACAGTATGTCCTGTATATCAAACATACAGACACAGAATTGAGGGTGAAGAGGAGGCTTCATCACCCCAGATTTCATTTTACTGTATGTAAACATTTGAAGTTTGCATCCAATAACAGGTCAGATCACACAACCATCAAACTAGGGTATTGTAGGTTTCATTCTGGGGATGCCAAAGTCATCTGTGGTTAATAATGCAAGATAGCCTAACTGACTTTGCCCTCTCTGGGTATGTAGGATGACCCTCCCTCTGCTCCTATCAGTCAGTGCTAGCAAACAAGGCCATCTGTTACCTGATGTAACTGAAGTGGACATTTAGCGTTCACCTCCTTTTGTGTTCAGCAAGTCGGAAAGATTCAGTAGTGCTTTAAGTGACTTGGAGAAGGAAGCACATACTAACATTCACATACCAGGTTTGGTAGAATTTTGTCCATTATGGTAAAGGTGGAATAGGACAAATAGACAAACAAACAAACAAATAAACAAACAAACCAAAAGAAGAATCAAATCAATATCAGAGAATGACAAAACACACACATACAAATACATACATACATACTGAATACAGAAAGAAACTGAAACCAAAAAACAAAGGTGAACATGAAATAACTATCAAAGTCATCAAGACTATGTCTGCATCCAAACTGCAAACTACACACTAATATTAAAAAAGTATAGACTGTATAGCAACCCTAAAAGTGCAGGTTTGGCAGGTTAGTTCACAATGTATTTTGTGTTAAAAGGAAGTGGTAAAGTGCTGTTATGCCATCATACCCAACAGCACATTCGTCTGACATTGTGACAGCTATGCTTCCATGATGTATTTTTTCCCAGACATGAGCAGCTCCTCCCTTTCTGTTTCTAATTGTATTCTAATTGCAATTATGTGCATTATAACCACACTCAAAATCCAGTTCTGAACATACACTGGGGATTTTTAAGTACACTACTTTTGACAAATTTACAATGTATGTACAAAAATTAGAATTAGTAGAATTAGGTGCATATAGACCCACTGTGCTTGAATGCAGGAGAATGTGTCCTACACATTGTATCTATCCACAAAGTGAAAAACACCCCTTGCTCAAGGGAACTTCAGTCATGTCTTGCCAGTTCAGGGAATCATACCACCAACCTTCCTGTCACAAGGCTAGTTCCCAAAACACCAGGCCACGACTGTCCTATCCACAAGCCCAAGGCTGCCCATTAGTCATTAGTATGTCATTGGGACACACCCAATGGCTTGTAAGGAGGAATGGGAAAAATGTTTTAAAATTAAAAAAACAGGTTCAGACATATGTGGAAGGCAGAGATTATGACAGAAGGAGAAGGTACAGTGGTTTCATTTCCAAAACAATAATAATATTAATTAAAAGTAATTCATAATGATCAACACATTTTCAGCACAAATTAATTTTATCTCATAATGTGCTCATGTCAGTAAGAAATGTCTTTGTGACTGCGGTCAAAACCAATACTTTTGACATAGCTGACTGAGCTACAGAAATGCCTTGTTTAAGAACCATGTATGCTGATAACTGGACACCTCTTCACAGTGAATTTACACTATATGTCCAGGTGTTTGTAGAAACCCCTTCTAATGAATATTCTCAGCTACTTTGAGTTGCACAGATATGTAAATGGATGCACCACTTGTCTAGTTGTCGTGTAGAGAAACAGAATAGATTAGAACAAGACTTTGGAGCAGATAAACATGAATTTATTGGCACTATGTCTATAAGGCCTCCTAGAACTGAACTGTGGAGCAGTGAAACTGTGTTCTCTGGAATGCTCCATTCAATACATTTGGGATGAGTTGGAGATGAGTTGGAGATGAGTTGGTGTGGTGATCATCCAACATCCTCACCTCAGTAATGTTCTTGCTACTGAATGTAATCAAATCCTCACAACAATGTTGCAAAATCTAGTAGAAAACCTTACCTGGACAGTTAAGACAGTTACTAAAGCAAAAGCAGGATACATTTTTGGATTTTGTAAGAAATAATGAATAAGATGCCCCAGGCCTTTTTCCAAATGGAATTGACTGTAAGATTGTGTGTTTAAATTTGTAACTTTATAGTGACCAATATTAATGTGCAGTAAAGAGTGGAATATAAACTATGTTGACCAATTCTTCTACCTCAGAGAAACAAACTTTGAGTGGTCCATCCTCAGTGGATGGCTGCAATACAAAAGAAAGGCTGTGTCATTCAGTGCAGCAGTGGAAAAGGTGCTGACGCTGCAAATTTTTTGGGGGGTAATTGAAGTGGACAAGTGACAGAATGGAGTTCCTCAAAGCCTCTGACTCATGCCAAGGAGATAGAGACAGGTGTGTGTGTGTGTGTGTGTGTGTGTGTGTGTGTGTGTGTGTGTGTGTGTGTGTGTGTGTGTGTGTGTGTGTGTGTGTGTGTGTGTGTGTGTGTGTGTGTGTGTGTGTGTGTGTGTGTGTGTGTGTGTGTGTGTGTGTGTGTAATAAGATCTAATGAACCATGTACAGTTCTGACCTCTATGCTTAGCCTTAACCTTGAGGTTTTAGGTTAGCAATCCACAAACACTTTGGTCAATAATCATTCAGCAGGGTTTTGAGGTCTGTAGGCTCAGAAGAAGCTCTCTAACCTTCTTCCACAGCATAAAGAGCAGCTTTAAGATCAAAGCAGAAATGTCTGTAAAATGTCAAAAATGTCTATAACATCTGTTGATAATGCTGCAGACCCGTATATATGTCTGAAAATGTGTGTGATTCAGTAGGGGCAGGGCAAGATGTAATGCTCCATCTCACATGTCCAAAGTGTTCGGCAAGTGAGTGAGTGAGCGAGCAAGAGAGTGGGCGAGTAAGCGCAAGAGCTCAAGGGATAGCAGGGTGCAGGCCTGCCACGTTTTGATTAAATCAGTATGCCTTCTGTCGGGGTTCGGAGGTGACTGCTGGCCAAATTGTGAGTGTCAGAGAGAGATAACATTGCTATGAGTGCAGGCCCTTTTAGAGAGAAAAGCGGCAGGTTACTCTGTTCTCCACCCATGATAAAAGCCAACAGGGACTGAGTCACCCTTAAAGAAAAGAGGTGCACGATATGGCTTTCAAGTGCACAGTGGACACAAGAGTGGAACAAGATAGGAGAAAGCTCAATGCCAGAGATGTCTTTTTATGGGGGGGAAACAGGGTTTAATTGGAATACAAAGTGTTTTGAAGGTATTTTGAAGGCTTTTCATGCCCACACATCAAATTTACAATAAAAAAACAAAAGTAATGGGATGCTTTATTTGTGCATTTAATGAATGAGTTTGGTGTGATTTCATATATCAACAGTTATCATTTTCACATGTCAATTATCCAACCTTTCTTTATTGCACTATTGATTACATGGACAAATTTTGTTACTCTGACTTTAAAGAGCAACACCAGTGATTGCTTTAAAAAAAAGTAGCAAAAACACATTCTGGTATCAGGTTGTGTGTTGTTTTGTGAGTGTATGACTCTAAACAAAAATACATCATTCAACTGTGTGAACACTACGGTAGCTACATAGGACGAGGCCAGTACCCAGCATAGTAAAATGATGCTGGCTGGTGTAGCCAGCGTTCTAATGCTGCACTAGTGATATTGGACATTGCTGGTTGCCAGTATGGTAACATCACAGTAGTGTTGTTAGATGAGGCCTGTAGTTGGTGTCCTAATTCCACACAAGTAATGTTCAACGAGGTCCATAGCAGGTGCACTGGGAATCTGTAGTGTAAAGAAATGCACCATTAAGCAATGCAGCTACGTATTTCACTTAAACACTCAAGCCACTCCAATTGCTATTTCTATCGGCAACTGTACAGGACCACGGTCAGCGCTAAATAAGTTAACTAATGTTATACAGTTTGGATAGTATCCTTCCATAACATTATCCATCTATGATTGTTATGATGACCAGTAGCTGTTCCTCCAGAGTTTCAACATGAATAGGATGAGCCAAGCTATAGAAATTGGTTTAGTGTAGTGGGTGATA
The DNA here is from genome assembly GCA_034509495.1 of Acestrorhynchus altus. Lineage (NCBI taxonomy): Eukaryota > Metazoa > Chordata > Actinopteri > Characiformes > Acestrorhynchidae > Acestrorhynchus > Acestrorhynchus altus. Next base: position 23,546,698 of record CM067505.1, read on the forward strand.
TTGCTTTTCCCGTGATAGAATGGGGCTTAATTCTCCCTCCAGCTAAGGGCACCATGCTACAACAAGAAGACATCTGAAAAATGGCTGATGCTACATTCATCTACTTGAAATAATGGTTAACAAATAATTAGTTTCCATACAATAGACATATTTGCATGATTCAGAAGAAAGGTTTACATGCTACTTTAAACTATTCAAATGCTAAACAGATCTAAGTCAAGGTTCTTCAGGAAATCCAATTCTTCTATTACATTTTTGGCTTTTTTACATTTAAGACTTTGATCGAAAGTCTACTTGCTCCAAAAGGGTTAATTTACAGTCAAAGAAAAATATTTTATTACAAGTCACTGTAGAACATGAACATGCTTAATGGACCTTATCAATTCAAGAAATGTCATCATGACTGAATATTTGACACATTGTAAAGAACAAATGATTTTAAAAATGGACAAATAGAAGATGAAATGCAAGGTTTTGTTCCATCAGCAATAACACAGTATGTTTTTTTTTTTTTCTGCTTTGTGCTGAAATACATTATGCGCCATATCAATATGTTTTGCTGGTAGCCTTCATCAAACCTGATTGAAATGTAAGGTAAAAATAAATGAGTGAGTGTGATTGTGAGAAATGTTGTTTGGCTTCCCCATGTGTTGATACAAATGCCTGAAATATTAAGAATGAATTCATGAATTTAAAGAGAGTAGGTGACAGCTGGTGTGGAATGCTCAGATGCTACAAATAAAAAGGAAAGATCTCTCAAAGCCAAAGGAAAAAAAAAAAAGATGAAGTGCTATCGTTTCCTCTCTTCCATTTCCTTCCCCTTCTGCCCCTCTGTCTTTCCTCACCCTCTCATTTATCTTCCTTTATCATCTTCCATCCTTCTGTTGACTGGCATACATATTTATAACATATCAAATCCCAAAGAACAAAAAAAGAGCACTTTCTATTTCTCTCTTTGCTTGAGGGAGGTCTGTGGTAGGTATGGTATGCTTGGCTACAACAAAAGTATCTTTTGGTTATTGAAATGGACAAATGGTGCCTAAAGCCTTAGACACATAGGCCAAACATTCAAAGACAAACACCAACATACTAACATTTTCAGGTGTCTTAAAATGTTTACAACAATAACAGTCTGTAGCACAGTAAACACCAACCAACTTCATGGGGGGAAATAGCTCAGTCATGGCTGCACTCCAGCCTTTTTTTAGTGATACCTTTTTTATAGTGCATTACAGACAACTTATATTTTTATTGCAGTTATAGAGCTTTTGGTTTAGCAACCAGAAGAGCACTGCTGAGTTTGTGTGATTATGTTGCTGGGAGTTCAAAGGTTTGTTATCTATTGAACATTCTTCTTTATTTGTGTTCATTCGTGTTCATTCTTTTGAGGACATATGCTCATCGTTTTCAGCAAGATGAGAAGTAATTCTGTTCTTATACATTTTACTAATTGATATTCTGATGTTTTCTGTGTAGTTCCCATAGAGGTTTATGTTAGCAATCATGTACTTGAGTGATTTGTCTCAGGAGGAAAGAAAAGAATCTTTTGATTGCCAGGGTTCCAACAAAGAACTTGAGCTGTCGTTTTCAAATATGGATCCTGTGCTATCCTGTTTTTGATGCTGAAATCTGAAATGTTCATAGTAAGCCTGGGGATGGTAGGTAATTCTATATTTTTTGTTGTTGTTAAAATGTCATCATGCTTGCAGAAAATTTGCCTGCTGAACCTTTAATTATTACCATTTCAGATCATTTTATGATCATTAAGTAGTACAAATGAAGGCGTCAACTCTTGTATCCTTGTATCCAACCCTTGTAGCCTTTAACCTTTTAGCACATTAGTGTTCATTTCTTTACATGCACTTTCATAAAAGTTATAATTTGCTCTTGTCCATTGCAGTTAATTACAATTAAAACTATAATATAGTCAGTGTAACTGAGGTTGGGACTTTCTCTGCTTCTGCATGAGAATCTTTATCCAGGAGTAATAGAAACAAATACATCACTTGTCCTCAAATATTTACATATTTCTTAGGTATAATGACAGCATGAATTTTATAAAGGAAGGGTTACACCAGCCTATTATGATTCTTGTCCATTTAACCCATTTTGCTTCAAGAAATCCCAACACTAACATTGCTTTATTCCAAACTGACAACTGACTGTAGGACACCTGCAGGACACTTACATCTGTGTGTAACTACTTCAACAGACATGATTGATTTCAAGAGACTGGAGACTTGTGGAGTCTATGATGGATTTGTTATATATTGCATTCATAGTACTAAAACCCTTCTTATTTAAATTAATTACCATAATCTGATGCTAGTATGAGGTTTGATTTCTAATACTGTATTCATTGCAAAAACATCATGCAGTGGCATCTCTCAGCTGTAATTCTGCTGCACATTGGCTTGATGTTTTCTACAACACGTTTCTCTTCAGGAAAATCTTCACGGCACTATTTAATTTATTATGAATCTTTTATAAGACTTGGGATAGAGCCCAGAGGCAAGTTGATTGCAAAGCAAAAACAATTTATTTCAGCAATAATGCTGTCATTGTCTCTGGAGTTTGCTTGCATTGTGTCGTAAATATTAAAAGTTTTTTTTCTTTTTTTTTTTCTTTTTTTTTTTTTTGGGTGGGGGGTTACAAATAGGTATTAGGTAGGTATGTAGAAACAAACAACCAAGCAAGCAAACAAACAAACAAACATGGTTTGGTTGTTAAATTGCATGGTCTTATTTTGGTGCCTCAATAGTGCCACTCCTGAAAAGACTAATTGAAGAAGTCAGGTGTGCTATAATCTGCAGGTACCGCAAATTAATAAGGTGTGCTAAAGCTTATTCACATGTAAAACAGGTTCATTTGATCCTTAACATCTACTAAGCCCTGTGTAAATCCTTCTTTGTGGTTCAGTCTTTTTTCAATTTGATTGACAACAAAATACAACACTGACATTTTTTTTCTATAATACCAATAACTAATGTATTTAGCAAACAGGTAACCTATACCTTATCTACAACCTTAGTTAATCCACCATCACAATGCTAACTGAATTTTGTATTTGCCAAAAAAGTTCAAAAGTATTTATTGAAGGCCTTCACACATGCCATATTTTGTTATTTTCAGGAGATTCTAATTCTTTATTTGAGGTGTAAAGAATTTGAATTTGACCATGTTTTGATCAAAAATGTACTTGCGCTGATAATGTTTTTGTATATTTTTGGCTTATAAGGACTAAACAATACTCTATATATTCAGAATTCCTGTTGAAAATTTATGCTTTTCAGTGCTTTTGAGCTAAAATAGAGCAATACACAGGAACTAGAAAGCTGTTTTGGCATTTAAACTTTAATTCATGATTTTTAGCTTCTAGTTTGTTATGATATGTGTATCGTATCAGTAGGTTACTCTGATCCTGGGTTATGAAGCATATTAAACAGCCTGTATCTGCCTGCACACTTCAGATCATGGATCCTAAGAATATTTACAGAGTTATGTCAAATGGTATTTTGCTTTATGTGATGTTGGATGTGTTTTATGGCTATAAACTATTATATATACCATAGGCCAAACAAAGGAAATAATTCTGCAAGAAAAATCACCAACTAGAAACTGAATATAATACAATTTTTTTTTTAAATAATTACAATTATAATGTTGCAAGTGCAGTGTGCATTTGACAGACTGTTTTAAATGCACTGCATTTAATAGAATGTTGCTTTGTAGAGATATAAAACATGCACTTAATAAGCAAGCATGTAATAAAATAAATAATCCATATAAAAAAAAAAAATCCTTATCAAGAATAATAAAATATCATCATTAAAGGACAACTGTCTCAAGCTTTCATTTGTTGCAGGAAAGACTTGTACTAGTTCAATGTTGAAGTAAAGATGTCTGGTGTTACTGTAAGATCAGGCTCCAACTCAAAAAAATTTTTACATTTACATTTACATTTGCATCATTTATCCAGTGAGACTTACAAAAGTGCTTTGCTGTTCCCTCAGATACCCTTATATGGATGGTAAGAAGTTAAAATTACATTTTGTACTACATTCATATTTCAGTTTGAAAGTATGTGATTTTAGCATTTTGTCATGACTAAACAAATTATATTTATTTTATAGAGAGCTGTAGTTGTAAATATCCTGAAGACTATCAGAGAACCTCACATAGATACAGATCCAGCCACACACTAACACAGACCACGCTCAGTCTTTCACTGTGTAATGATCATGGGTCCTATACATTTCATTCTGGAGCAGTGGCATGTCTTCTCCTGGGCTTTTGATCATCTAGGTGGTGGGCTTATAGGCAGGCTGAGGTAGTTCAGTCCTACCAAAGGTTATTTAGACACAAGGGAGTATGACCTCATTACCCCAGCCCTTCAGCTCCATCACAGTACAATGTCTGAAAAATGTTCAAGTCCTATAGCCAATGGTAAAATATTAAAGTCCACTGCTAGATGGGCTGGTGCTGAATTTTGCAGGCCGAAACAACAATTTATATAAAGAATATAAGAATTGGTTTTTGAATATATTTATGCAATATATTTACTATATAATTGCTCTTTTCTTTTTTTATATAATATAAAGAGTGACCAATTTCTGAATAGAAAAATCATATCATTTATACTGAACAAATTATACTTTTTATTATATTTTATTATAATTATATATATATATATATATATATATATATATTTAAGAGACAAATACAAATACAAATAGGAGTAATTCTGCATAGGTTTGCACTGGATTGATACTGATCAACTTTTTTTTTTTGTTTTACACTCACTCCATATCACAAACTCCAGACCAGAAGTGTTTACCTGTATGTTTACCATAAAATAAATATCTCAATATTACATATGTGAGAAAAGTAGATTAACCTTTGGTTTTAGCATTTGATGTAACCCCCTTGTGCAGCAATAATAATAACAACTGCCACTAATTTGTTGATTAGACCTGCACATTGGTATGGACCCTCCACTGGTGGATTGGTGTGTTTCCTACTATGAACTGATTGCTTCAGATATTTCTACAACATTAGTATTAGATAAAGTCACTTGTTGAGGGTACATATAGATTACAGACAGATCCCTGTTCTTTAAATAAAGTAGGGAACCCACTCACTCCTGTTTCGATTGACTGAAAACATTCTAATTTCACATCTTGAAATCTGTAGATTCTAAAGGTTCACATAAATTTTGCCACTCACAGATATGTAATATTGAATCGCTTTTCTCAATAAAACAAATTATCGAGTGTAATTTGTATAATATGTTTGACTTGGTTCTACTCATCTATTATTAAGACTGAAAATCTGAGTTTAAAGTCATAATTCTGCAGAAATATTGACTATTCTAAAGGGTTCACTGTAAAAGCTGTGAAATTCTGGCAGTATTCAACACTACAGCATATGCTTCATTAAAATGTTCATTGTGTTCATATTTACACAATAAAAGCTGGTGTTAGAGCAGTAGATTATTTTTAACTGATAGCGCATTATGATTGCAATCAGAGTGCTAACAATAATTGATTATTATAAGTGATTATAAGTGATTAAATTAGAGTTGAATTAGTGATGCAATGGAAGAGACAAGCTGACAAAGTCTTTTAACATCCAAAAATGTCTCTTTTCCAAGTCCCTCCATTACTGTTTCTTTGTAGAGTTACACAACTTATCACACACTCAAGCTTGTAAGTGCGCGTGCGCGCACACACACACACACACACACACACACACACATACATACATACATACATACATACATACATACATACATACATACATACATACATACATACAGGCTAGCAACCAAAGTTTGAATTGAAGAGGTAAAACAGATCATGTTCTGGATTTTGCACCTCTTGTCTCACTGACTGACAAAAACAACACAGCCTTTGATATGTGTACTACACCACTGCTCTCTGCAGAATATACAAGAATTGGATATAGAGGGTGAGTGAGCTTTGATTCTAGGGACTACTTTGACTGCCTTCACTTTTAAAAACAAGTGTCAGTGCTGAATCTTGAAATTGTGGAAAGCCCACACACTGCAAACAGAATAACAGTTTTCTTTAACTATGATGTTATAATATAATGTCCATTTTCTGTATAATTCTGTATAAAATGTATCATAGGAAGGTTTAGTATGACTTTGATGGTCTAAATATAAAAACTGAAGTCTGCAAATTATAGACTGTTGTGGGCAAGTTTTGTGTTTTGGTCAGTTTAACTCATCCTTGTTGATGGGAATGTTTTACATGAGAATGAGTGGACAGTTAAACTTGTTCTGGATTTGAAGCTAATGTTACTGCTTATCTGTTTTGCCCACAGTTGAGACTGAATTCTCTTAATGATGCTAGCATTAGTAACCTTATTTTAGCAAAAGGCAGGCAGCTTGTTCTTTTTTAACCAAAATGCAATGCAATATTCAATCTACTTTTATGTTTCACTCTAATTTCAAGTAATCCCATACATGTTATGCCTTGGGTGTTTAGAAACATTTAGAAACATATTTCTCAACATATTTCTAGAGTCAGACTCTGCCACCATTACTTGAGATGAGCTGACAGATGACTGAAGATGATTGACATTATGCATGTAAGAATTAAACACTAATATTATGGGAAAGCATTTATTATTTGAAGTTTATTTAGAAATCATAAAGTTAATTAAAAATAAAAAAGCATTGACTTCAAATATTGATGATGTATTTCCAGCATCGACATCATGGATTACATTGACTAACTGCAGCTGCCCTACTACAGATCTTACTACATCTACTACATCTTCAGATTGTTACTCTCTATGACTGTGAGGTCATGATCCTCTTATCGTGACTGCTTTCTTTCAGGTTTCAGATTGCTATACAAAACAGGACACTGGATCTGCTATATAATAATGTTTAAGGTACACACAGCTCTACAGCTCATCCTTTACTGGGCCTGAGTCTTGTTCATCTCACACCTCACAGTGTAATACCTCTGTAAATCCCTGGTTCAGAGACAGTGAAGATGTCACCAGAGATTGTAGAATTAATGAGAGGATGCTTTGATGAGACATCATGGGATGTCTTTTTTTGAATAATATGACATTCCAGACTTTCCTGCAATTACATATTGCATGACATTAACTTCTATGTGGACATTGGTGTACTCTCAATGACTGTACAATGTCTCCCCAAGAATAAACCATAGGTTACCTGTGAACTGAAATCTCAGCTGAACCAGAAGAACAAAGCGATGAGGGCACGGAATAGGGCTGAGTTAAGGAGAGTACCAAAAGAGCTTAAATAAAGATTAAGAGAGCTAAAGGAACAGTACAGAGTTAAGCTGGAGATCAAACCTGAGCAGGCCTGAATAACAGTACGGGCTTTAACCAATGCAGCCCCAGATCAGTGGAGGTCAGTTACAAATGGCCTGTCTTCTGCACCACTGTCCTCTACACTGACTCTACCCACCTCCCCCCCAATGCACACACACTTCCACACACACACATACACTTCCACACACACACACACACACACACACACTTCCACACACACACTTCCTCACACATACTCCAGCAGCACCAGAATTCCTGCAAAAGGGCAAAGCTGTTTAACCACATGGCATCAAACCTTAAATACTGTGAAGAACTTCATCAAATGTAGAACTCAAGATGCAGTCAGGGAAGAGTCCCACTCTGGTCGAAATATTCTTATGTTGTACCTGTCCACAAGAAAAGGCAGCTCTTGACATCCTGCAGTTCACATTCGAGAATGGTATTGGAGTAGATCATGCAGTCATGTACTGGCTGGACAAAGCATACACCCACTTTAACAGGCAGAACTTTTCTTTGATTTTCCAGTGCATTGCTAAGGGAGAAGCTCTGACTGATGTAGGTGAAAGAATCCATCATCTCATGGAAAATCTGACTGGTTGACTCCAGTTCGTGTGGCTGCAGGAGTGTGTCTCAGAAATGGCAATATATACCCCATGGGAAGGTACTTTCTCTTGTACTAGGGACTATACTAACATCCATACATGTGACTTCAGGTACAACACAAATCATGTTATCTGCAGAAATTCTCACATGACATGGTCATTGTGAGGTACATCATAAGTGACAAGGAGGACAAATATATGAAGTTGGCGAAGACCTTTGGATGGTGAAATCGAACCAACTACATCTTATTGTCAATAGAAACAAGAAGATAATGGCTGACCACCCCAACACCAGTCATCAATGATGGGGTGGAAGCTTCTTGATGTTCACTTGAATGGCAAACTGGCCTGGAGTACTAACACCCATTCAGTGTAGAAGAAAGGCCAGATCTCTTGGTATTTTTGAGGAGGTTGGGGTCTTTTGTGAGTGCTATATTCTATGCCTTTGTGTAATGGGCAGTAAGGACAAATGAACTAAATAAAAAAAAAAAGTTAAATATAGTGATTGTATCAGATTGATATACTTTCAAAAAGTGCATTCAGTTGCACACTGATACAGTTTTGTTATAGAGCACTACATGTGATCATTCTTGCCAAATGCAATAAGGCTCTACAGTCTTCCAACAGTAGAGACAGTACAGATTTCCTGATAACTGAACTCTGTAAATCTCAATGCAAACAGTAAAACTGAAACACGTGAGTAAGAGAATATAACATTTTTGGTAAAAAATTACCAAACACAATTACTCACTAGGGGGCAGTGAACACACATGCCCAGAGCAGTGGGCAGCCCTATCCATGGTGCCTGGGAGCAGCTTTGGAGTGCAGGGGGAGTGCTCAAAGGGACATCAGTCATGTTGTGCTAGCTCAGGGAATCAAACAAGTAATCAAACCGGGAATCAACCAGGGCTTTCCAGTGGCAAGGCTGTTTCCCAATCCACCAAGCCATGGCTGGTTATTGTGGTTAAAGAGCAAATATTTTATGTTATGATCCATTTCTATCTGTAGGTGCATAGAGTGGAATATTGGCAACTGAAGTGCTGTAAGTTCATAGCAAGTATTACAATTGGCTATAATTCCAATTATTTTATCATAGCTTTAAACATGTACAGTCTACCTATAAAACCATGTTTGGCATTACTTAGAAACAGTTGCATAGAAACACTTTTTCTGCATGAATCATATATTTGACAAAAGTTTCAAAGTAAATCCAGTTAATCCAAATGTGAGTCCAGGTATGCTTTTATTTCTTTTTTCCTTTAGTTTTTTCCCCCTCCCTCTATCCTTCAGCTTCTTGGAGTATAATCCACAAGTGAGGTTTTTTTTTTCATGCTTAAATGCATTTCAAACCTCTCTATGGCTTTAATCTTCTGCCTGAGATGTTTGTATATTTCCTCCACAGGGCTTTAGCCAGTTCTGGCCTGAAAAAGACAGACACCAGACAGATTTGGTACCAGGGGATAAGGGGATTTAACCCAATCACTAGTTCATTTCATTCAAAAGCAGAAATAATATCCCTCAATATTTAATCACGGGTTGTTGCTTTATTAGTGAAGACAAAAATGGCTACTCCAAAGGCACACGCCCTCAAGGGGATAAGCAGGAAAATCCACATTATTTGTAAATGACCTAATGTATAATTTCACTCTCAGTTCAGCCTGTTTCAAGGCTTACTTATTGTTTTAATTTAGTATAATTATATCTTTTTTTTTTTTTTCAGCACTTTCTCCCCTTAAGTATTCTCTTCAGCATATGCAATGTACACTCATTTGGATTTAAACTGGACAAGTTTTTGTCTTCACACTTTTCTCTTGCCATCATTCTCATACAGGTTCATATTGGTCTCTGATGTTAATCTGTTAATCTTAATATTTTTTTCCCCCCAGAATTCTGCAGGCTCTTTAAAGGTTTTTTTTTTTTGCAAACAGCAACCTGGCAATTCTGTTTATTATTTTGCAACTTGCATTGTGGATAGGAGTCTATGGCAAGTACAATCCTGCCTCTTGATAGATGTTGAGGATTTTTCTGGAGATAAATGAGAATTTTCCTGTCATCAGGAGTTAGGTCTTCCTTGACCTACCAGTCCCTTTACTATTAATGATCAAACCAGTCCCAGTCCCCGACCCATTTCAAACCCGCGTGTCCTCTGGCAGATCCGCGTAAGGGTCACCTCTGTTTAATGGATTTGGATACAGAAGTGATCTGGTCACTATAAACTTCATAAGAACTACCAGTATAGTACATTAAATCCTGACAATCTTACTTTTTTCAATCTAATTCATACTTCTTGTTAAGCATTTTGTTTAATGTGTAATTATTATTATTATTATTATTATTATTATTATTATTATTATCTTTTTAATATTATAATATAAAACTGAACTTGACTTATTTCTGTTCTTTGCTCTTCCTGTATCCTCCAATATTCTTTGTTGGTTAAAATTTTTTCTTTCCATTTCCTGGCCATTTCTGAAATCCTGGTAATTTATGAATCCCTTGTCATTAGAATTTCAGGTTACATGAAGAATTATATTGAAATATTGGACAATTCTTCTCTTCCACTTTCTATTGAAGTTCAAGCTCATACAGTGATGTTTGCTGTTTATTGTTGTCTTTTCTTCTGTAAGGACTCCTTTCCAAACTCTAATCAGCTATTTAACACTCTGTAAACATCACCAAAAAATCATTTTCATTTTTGTACAGTTTGTAATGAAAGTTTTTTGAATTTTTTTTGTATATCTGTGGTTTTGTGGTCAGAGTAAATTAGTGAAAGCAGCCCAAAAAAAAAAAAAAACTGTTTCACCCATCACTGCATTTTCACACAAGACTAATTTGTCGGGAAAACTGCAAACCTGAACAACCGTACTGCAAAGTTTTCCTTCCGGTTTTGTGCCACTAACAACCAGACCGAGCTCCAAAGTCTCAGTGACATCAAGGAAAAGCACAGCCATATGTGTTACAGGGAAGGCAAGACTTGAGTAGGGAGCAGGATTTAATACTTTCTGCACCTCTAGGTTAATGAAGCATTGACAGATCAGGGTTTTTGGGAGGGGATTAAATTATTGGTGGACACAATTCAATAATAGCTGGATTTTAGTGGGGACATGTCTCTTCTGTCAGTTCTAATTCTACGCCCTTGGTGAAATGTAAAAATGAATACTCAATGGTGCTCTTTCTCTTTCTTGCTCTTATTTATTTTAGGTTAATTATTAAGTTGAAGTAAACAATTGAGCATCAATCTCACAAAATAAGGTCAGGAAGTTAAAGGGAAATTCTAGTTTTACAAATTGTCTTCTTAATTAAATCTAGTGAAACACGTCATTCCAGATCAACTTACTGTTTCATTATTGTTCACAATAGTTGTGAATGGAATCTAATGTCTGATGAGTTTAATGCCTCTTACGGAAAGTTAGTACACCAAATATTTATGAGTTTTGATATTTCTGAGTATTCCGTGGTACACACAGGGTGAAGTGCACAAAAACCCAGAATTAACAAAGTTTATTAATAAAGTTTAAGTAAATTCAGTGGTGGGTTTGTTACTATTAAATTGTTACGTTGATAGTATACTAATAAAATATCTATATGCATATAGATATTATATACATGGTGATGTCTGGTTTCATTTACCACCACTGTAAGTTGTGTATGTTTCAGTCTTCACCACTGTATTATGCATTATGAATTATGCTTAAACACATGTGATTTGTATTTAGGTTTGTTTGTGTGATTTAAAGCAGTTTGGATTTGTGAGAAAACATCATAAACAGTACATTTTACTTTATCGATAGTCTGTATACTTTTGTGGTTATAACTGGTTGAAAGTTCACAGCTCAGTATTTGAAACACCCCCACACCCCCACTCATTCCACAGGCTGTAACACCTTACAAAAGAATTTTTTCTTGTACCAGAACTGATACTTTCCCTTGAATGCACACACAGCTTGTCTAGTCTCTATAGAGAAGTACTGCCAATAGAATAGGTCTTTCTGGAGCAGCTAAACAACCATTGAGACCATGCCTATTGTCAGGCATGGGCTAGAAGGGTATAGAGCCCCCTAGCATTGAGCTGCACAGCAGTGGAACTGTGTTCCAACTGAGCTACATCCAGTTCTTTTGGGGTGTAGTCAGTTTGATGTGTCAATGTGCTAAATAAGTACATTTTCACTAATTTATTCTTTCATTTTACAGGTACAACATATATAGCTACACTATCAGTCAAAAGTTTAGAACACCCAATATTGGTTCTGAAACTGTTGACTGGTAGTGTACATATAGGCTATTATGCATCTGCATGTTATTAATCAAGAGATCACATCACAGCACGACAACTGTCTGAAATTGAGTTGTTTTAGTGGTTTACAATTAACCACGATGTTATGACCACCTTCTTGTTTCTAGACTCACTGTTCATTTTTATCTGCTTCACTTACCACACAGGAGCACTTTGTAGTTCTATAATTAGACTGTTTCTCTGCATACCTTGTTAGCCTTTTTTCACCCTGTTCTTTAACAGTCAGGACCCCACAGGACCATTACAGAGTAGCTATTATGTGGGGGTGGGTCATTCTCAGCACTGCACTGACATGGTGGTGTGTTAGCGTGTGTTGCCCTGGTATGAGTAGATCAGACACAGCAGTGCCACACACCACTACCATGTCAGTGTCACTGAAGTGCTGAGTGATATGTCTTTATTTCATTTGTCTGTAATACAAACTATGTTTACCTTTTTCTGGTGTTGTTTGTTTGATGTTAATAACATGACTCTTAAAATTATTAAATAATGCTTAATTTTATTTTATATCTTATTTTTTTAGTTACTTATTTTATTTGTGAAATGGATATGTATTTCAGAATTGGTCAACTCTTGTCCTGTCCTGTGCCCTATTTTATTTTCCTTTATATAATTAATAGTTGGTACAGCTCTAAATTATACATTCTGTAAGTTAAACTGAGTGCTGCTAAAAAAAACACACATGCATGTAATATGCAGATCAGAGAGATTCTAAGACCAAAGTTGGAACCCAATGGTGTGCTTAAGCAGACAAACAGTTAATTATTCTTAAAGGACACAGCTTTTCTTCAAGTAGTTGAAGTAAATACTGTTGTCTTAATATAAGTTACTAATTATTCCAAATGCTATCACAATATGTAATATGTAATATATGTAGTAATTCTGAGTCCATCCCAGTTGTTATCTCTGATCTGACCGAGATACAGATACTTTTTGCTTTCTGGTATGTGTTCTTTCTTCCCAAATGAAAGTAACATTGGAATAAACAAAATAGAACATTTTATTTAAAGCAAGGAAAAAAAAAACCTTAAAAACTAGACCCAAGGAAGTTTTCATCTATGAGCGAGATCAGATCAGAACAAATCCACTGGGTTTTCTGTTATTTCTTGCACTGTGACAAGCTCACTCAACACTGTGCTGAAAGGATGTGATGTTATTCAACAACCAGACCAAATAAATAAACTACATAAATCTCTCACTGCAGATTTCTTTGAAAGACCAAAAGCTGTCAAAGTATATATTTTCTGTTTCATCTCTTGTAACTAGTCACCAGTTTAATTCAAAAGGGTAGTGTGAATTTTGCACATTTCAAAAACAATACAAAAATGTATTGTATGATGCAGGTTCAGTCAGAATAGACAGCAAGAGACTTTTTCAGCAGCAGCCATGCTAACAAAAAATACATATCAATGAATGAGTAGTGCATGCAATTAATTATGTTTCCACAGTTTGAACAGTATGCACATGGGTAATGCAATCACTAGATACCAACATTCTTTTCAAAATATTGTCCCTTTAAGTTGGTTGTAACTTTGGGTTTCTGCAAATGGCAATACATGAGGATTATTGGGCTATAAATACCTGCAGGGTGTGCGACAAGAGAATAAGTGCAGTGCAGTGAATTTGATTTGTGTGGAAAATGGGTCACCAAACAGATGTCAATGATTGGAGAGATTGCATTGGGCATGCCAAAGGCCATAGTGTGAAGGAAGTAGCTGAATTTGCAGGTGTATCAAGGTGTAAGGTCATGTGGGTCTACCAGCAGCACCAAATATCTACTGCACATGTTCATGGTATGCAGTGTTTTTGATTTTTTTTTTTTCTTTCAGAAATTGTTTTGAATATTGGCATTGACTTCTATAAACAGTTTTTGCCTGGTAGCAAAGCAAATTTCATTCACAAGCTGTTAAACACGTCGACAGTCCCTGCCCATCAGTTTTATCTTTTGGCTACAATTCTGATGAGAATTCCCCGTAGAAAATGGCTGTATGTATATATATATATTTCCTACAGGAAATTTAGAAAATCAGTATTGTGATTATTTAATTTGTCTTGGCAGCGACTGATTTAATTTGTAACACATAATACATAGTGTTTTCACTCGAGGAAAATGTTCATGGAGGAAACATGAGGCATCAGCCACACTGCGCTGCTTGTGTAATCACCTCAGAGACACTGTTAATCACTGTTAACAATGGTTGGAAGGGAAACCAGAATGATTTTTTTTTTTTTATGTATTAGTAGTGTCATCTTAAATAGAACATCTATACTCATTTATCAAAGCACAATGCCTTTACTGCTGAAAAATGAAGCACAGTCTGGAAAATGAACAATTTGTTTCTTATGAGTATGTGAACAGTACAAAAATTTCCACAGCAGATTACACTGCTATTTCTTCATAAATCAGGATCTGAGTTACATACAATCACATTACACCTCATAACAAACTGCAAGACATACCCTATCAAACCATGGGGGTGGTTTTGTGACATTAACATGTGACATTGTACAAGTGAGTAAAACTTAAATCCCAGTTTAAATGCCAAAGGAGCCTTCCAGTGCATGTTTACTGCTGCTTACTAATCCAGATATTGAGTTATAGAGGAAAATGAGAAGGGGGGAACTGTTTGTTCTCTTATATATATATATATATATAAGGGTGGGACTTGATTAAAAAATAATCAAATTAATTAAAAGCTTTGCAATTAATTAATCAAAATTAATCACATTTTAATCAAATTTCATTATTTTTCATGATAAATATTAATTTAAGTTTAGTTGATGAATGAATCAATGAACATAAGGTTAAACCTCAAAATCTTGTTTATTTTCCCACCATTCTACTACACGGACCAATGTATGAGTGAAGAAAATACGGAGCAAACAGTTTTCAGAACACTGCAAACTCTGACCAAAAATGCC